>RCHF01003046.1:0-40985 GCA_003987895.1 Neonothopanus nambi | reverse complement strand
GTAGATGTTAGTTTCTGATGGACACCAGACATCAGGACAAATGACGGAAAATCCTAAGTGTATCATCCGCACCTTGAGCTTGCTATCAATCTTCAGCACTAATTCCCCAAAACTTGGGGACCAACTAGACGCGGCCCCACCCAGGCCAAATACAAAGCCTCCTGCAGCTCCTGCAGGTCCTCCGCCCGCATTCGCGATTTCCCATAGGCTACTACTCAACTCCGTCTCACTTGGTACGGATAGAATTGGCGGCTGGATTTGTTGCTGGGTAAAGTTTGGGCTAAATTGGGTTTGGTGGTTGCTATGATGTGCGGAAGTGGGCGCGTCGGAGAAAAGGTAGGATACGCCGGGATGGGGCGAAAGGAGTCCTAATGGGCCCATCATGTGCTGAGAGGACTGTGGAAGAGGGGAAGGTCCAATTAGTTTGGCGATCTTGTTGTAAACTTCTGATAAAACGTCAAGTAGAGAAAGGAGGGTTTGATGGTAGTCTAGTGGGAAAGGCTGGCGGTTGACGGTTAAGCATACAGAAAGCCAGTTGTAAATGTACACCCACCGTGTGAGGATTTACTAGATACGTAGTATCTGCCGAAGCGTCGACATAGGTCCCCGAGAACTCGGTAAGAACACCCGTTCGTTTTCCTCCAAGTTTTGTCCTGAACAGCCTCTTTGGCGGTCGCTGCGTGATTGGTTCAGTTGCTGAGAGCGTGGAATAGGAGGTAGCTGACCATCTTAGATTTCTCGTTGTCTTCCTTGGCTTGATCGTATTCTAACAGGATATTTAGGAGTGCTCGAAGAAGGTCTTGGGGTTGATTGATATCCAGGAGGTTGGCTAGAGACATTCCGAGGATGGCAAACCGGGTCGTCCTAGTCGCGAAGTGAATACAATAAGAATAAGTCACGTTGACAGAGAGAACTGACCGTTTCTTCATATCGACGTTGTTAAACTCCCGGTCCAAATCTGCTCGTGAGATATAGATAGTGTGAAACCAATGGCTCTTCCTGCAATGGATCATAAGCCTTTTTGCACTGCAGCAGCCTGGAACAACGTACCCTTCATGAATGTTCCGTATGTACGTCAAAGTCAAAATCCTCTTCTGAATGAGGTCCCGAAGGTATTCGTCCGAAGTTCCCTGGCTCAACGCGGCGGATTGCGTGCCCACCGAGTCGGAATGTAAGGATTGAGCGTCCCACTCTCTAACCATGGGTGTTGATGCTACCGTCGGCGTCGGAGCACCTGCCGGACCCGTATATGCGGCAGCTGCAACGCTAGATACAGACAAGGGCTGTGGACTTGGCTGAGGAGCAGAAGTGGAATTAGGTGGAACTTTGAAGGAAGAAAGCAGATTCTGGGCAGAGGACTTGCGACGCATGGCTGGTCGTTGAGGTTCAGCAGAGAATTGGGACATTTTGTGATGATCAGTGCTGAGGAAATCTCGGTTTCTCAGAGTCACTGTTCAGAAAACAAGTCTCACTTGCCGACATAGGTCACGTGTTATCTCTGTTACTGTTACCGATACTTGAACGTCCTCTCAGTTCTCTTTTCTCTTTCAATCTCTTTCTTCCATCATGGCCGATATCAACAACGTCGCTAGCCAATTTACTCAATTCTACTATGCTACATTCGACTCAAATCGTGCCAATCTGGCCTCTCTTTACGTTCGTTCAACTGCAACTTTCTCCTGCACATTGTCATGACGCGCGATCTGACCGATCTCTTGTGAATTTCTAGCGCGATGGATCCATGATGACTTGGGAGGGACAGCCTTTCCAGGGTGGTGCTTCAATTGTTGAGAAACTCACCGTTGGTATATTCCATTCTTCAGACTGGATTGTCGTCATGAAAAATTGTTTGGCAGAGCCTTCCGTTCTCTAAAGTGGAACACAAGGTGACAACTCTCGATGCTCAGCCTTCTTCACCAACAATCGCCAGTTTATTAGTGAAAGTCACCGGGCTGTTGAAAGTTCGCGCTTTTTGTCTTTAGGTGACTCGGTACTATCTCACGACGGTCTTGCTTCAGGTCGATGACGGCGAGAACCCTCTACAGTTCAGCCAACTGTTCCATCTGATCCCTGACGGTGGCAGCTACTATGTGTCAGCATCTCTCATTCCATCTCCCCCGATCATTTTCTCATCTTCAACGCCACAGATTAAACGATATCTTCCGTCTCAACTACGGCGCTTAATCTCTCTTAGTAATGGCCCAAGCTAGATGTAGTCACCAGGAGGAGAAAAAGAGGTTGCGAAGAATCTTTACAATTCTCAAGACAAGGATGCGGGACCTTGACTAGACGAAGAATTAATTCCTGTTTGTATCGCGTGTTATGATATTGGGTTGTCCTTTTTAGGTCATTCTCCGTTTTTGAACATAGGTGGTGAAGGATCATCGATCATACAATAAGCAGCTTCACGGTCGAGCGATGGATATCCAAGATTTATATCACCATCGCACATGAGACTCGAAGGATCATGCCATCGAAAATATCCAAGATTCCTTTTATTATTTTGTTCCACAGTTACAAAACGCCAGAATGCTGGCCATTGGTTATGAGCAACTTGTGTTACACCTCATTGATGGAAGAGACAGCGTGAAGATCATGTCCCCAGCTATCGCGTACGTTCCTCGTCTCCGCCAACTAAACCAGTCACTAAACAATTTTGTACAGTTCGTCGTCGTATTCCATCGATCTGACGTTGGAATTATGCACACCAGAATACGTTCGAGTTATACGGAAATCCTACTTCATAAGAGGTCAATCACGATAAGCAAGCTCAATTAGGTGGTCGGCTGGATGGGCGCCTTTCTGTATTTAGTAAAGATGTCGATGAAATCCTGAGGAATGGGGTCTTCCTTTCCACAGTAATCCTTGTGGTACTATTACAGACGATGAGAAAGCCCTTCCTGAGGCATTACTAGGGCGAATACTTACCTTCCAATCGTCTTTCTGGCATTTAGTACTACAATACCCTATAACCGAGAAGTGTAAGATTACACTTGCACTGCCGGACGGGATTCACTCACTCGTTCTCTTGCATTTACCGCATTGATACTTTCCGTACTCCATTCCACAGTCCGCATGGCACCTCAACTGCAACCTCCAATACAGTGCCATGTGTGCGCTCACTTCATCGCCGCCCTTGAACAGCTCTTTGAAGCGATCTCCCTCCTCTCTTTCTTTTGCTCTGATCTCTGCTAAATCAATTCGGCGTTGTTCCATCCACCTATTTATTTCCTCGCGCGTTTCTGGAGACATACCGCTCCAAGAAATTTGGGCAATCTTTTTTGCACGCCAGTGTTTGTGCCACCATATGCCTTTGCATAGAGCCGCGCTTTGCCCACGAATCCACATTTGCGTGCCGCCCCAAGGGTAGCCCAGATCCGAAGTGCACAAAGGCTCCCACTTTCCAATGCGATAAGGGAGATTTGGGTCAGGATCGTGTATACGATATCTGACTCCATGTTGAGCTTTCTGGCCACTAGTACTGCCGTAAAATCCAATCTAATGTTCGATCGTCAGTATCAGCTAGCTTCGTCATGAAGAAACTTTGTGCATTTTGCATACCTCGACCATTTTTCCTTGTCTCTCGATGTATGAATCTTGAAATGATGTGCTACTCATATCTATCCTAAACTCGAATTTTTCTGTCCCCTCCACGTCGAGCAGTTTCTCGATGAAATCAGGCCGTCCTAGCTTATAAAATAGCGTCATAATTCCGCAAGGTCCTGAGATAGGAGGACTTTTATGGTGCTGTCCTTCTTCGTCAATACCGGACTTGACAATCTTTGGATAATCATTTGGGGTGTCGGCTGGGAGGAGCGGATGGTCGAGAAATCGCACCTGGGTAGTTCTATTAGCACAAAGGACCATACTCAGGCTCATGCGAGGTAAGCAATGTTCACTTACGACTCCGTACATCTTGGTCTTGGTCTTTGAGTGCGACTCACGAACCTTGCTATGCAAGTTCAAGAAACGGATTTCCAAGGACGCCGCATGGAGTTCACGTGGTACGTGAACCCGACGCGTCGCGTCGCGTCGGACTGAAGCTGGGCTGATCGCGCGCCGACTGTTACCTCTGTCTCAGGATTGAAGCTGAATCTTCTCTGCATACTATGCAAGTAAGCTCATATACATATTCTCTTTATATACCAAAGTGCATAAAAGTTGCCCAGTCCTTCGATTCACATCCCTCATCGTGGAACTGATGAACGATCCCATCAATAGCATAGGGAATATCGTCTGGATTAGGGCCAAAATGTTTGGGATCTTGAAAAAGTGTAAGATATCTGACTCGAAGGATCATGCCATCGAAAATATGCAAGATTCCTTCTATGAAGTATCTCGTTCCACAGTTACAGAGTGCCAGAATGCTGGCCATTGGTCATGAGCAAATTGTGTTACGCCTCATTGGTGGAAGACAGCGTGAAGATCATGTCCCCAGTTATTGCGTACGTTCCTCGTCTCTGCCAAATAAACCAGTCACTAAACGATTTTGTACAGTTCGTCGTCGTATTCCATCGATCTGACATCGGAATTATGTACACCAGAATACGTTCGAGTTACATGGAAATCCTGCTTCATAAGAGGTTAATCACGATAAGCAAGCTCGATTAGGCGGTCGGCTGGGTGGGCGCCTTCCTTGAACTAGTAAAAACGTCGATGTAGTTCTGAGGAACAGGCTCTTCCCTTCCACAGTAATCCTTGTGGTACTGTTACAGACGATGAGAAAGCTCTTCTTAAGACACTGCTACGGAAAATTCTTACCTTCCAATCGTCTTTCTGGCATTTAGTACTACAGTACCCTGTAACCAAGAAATGTAAGATCACACCTGCACTATTGGATGGAATTCACTTACTCGTTGCCTTGCATTTACCGCATTGATACTTTCCGTACTCGATACCACAATCCGCATGGCACCTCAATTGCAATTTCCAATACAGCGCCCTGTGCACGCTCAAACCGGCGCCCTTGAACAGCTCTTCGAAGCGCTCTGCCTCCTCCTCTTCTTTTGCGTCGATCTCTGCTAAATCAATTTTGTATTGTTCCATCCACCTGTTTATTTCCTCGCGCGTTTCCGGAGACATACCGCTCCAAGAGATTTCAATGTTTGCACGCCAGTGTTCGTGCCACCATATACCTTTGCATAGAGACTCGCTTTGGGCACGAATCCACACTTCCGAGCCGCCCCAAGGAGAACCCGAATCTGAAGTGCACAAAGGCTCCCACTTTCCAATGCGGTAAGGGAGATTTGGGTCAGGATCGTGTATACGATATCTAACTCCATGTTGAGCTTTCTCGCCGTTGTCGCAGTATCCAATCTAACGTTCGATCGTCAGTATCAGTTTGCTTCGTCATGAGGAAATTTTGTGCATTTTGCGTACCTCGACCATTTTTCCTTGTCTCTCAATGTATGAATCTTGAAATGATGTGCTACTCATATCTGCTCTAAACTCGAATTTTTCTGTTCCCTCTACGTCGAGCAGTTTCTCGATGAAATCAGGCCGTCCTAGCTTATAAAATAGCGTCATGATTCCGCAAGGTCCTGAGATAGGAGGACTTTTATGGTGCTGTCCTTCTTCGTCAATACCGGACTTGACAATCTTTGGGTAATCATTTGGGGTGTCGGCTGGGAGCAGCGGATGGTCGAGAAATCGCACCTGGGTAGTTCTATTAGCACGAAAGACGAAACTAGTGCGAGGTAAGCAATGTTCACTTACGACTCCGTACATCTTGGTCTTGGTCTTTGAGTGCGAGTCACTATGTAGGTTGAAACGAATTTCAATTTCAAGGGACTTTCAAGGGCGCTGCATGGAGTTCACGTGGTATGCGAACCCGACGCGTCGCGTCGCGTTGGGCTGATCGCGCGTCGACTTCAACCTCTGTCTCAGGATTGAAGCTAAATCTTCTCTACATATGTAAGTMAGCTCATATACATATTTTCTTTATATACCAAAGTGCATAAAAGTTGCCCAGTCCTTCGATTCACATCCCTCATCGCGGAACTGACGAACGATCTCATCAATAGCATAGGGAATGTCGTCTGGATTATGGCCAAAATGTTTGGGGTCTTGAAAAAGTGTACGATATATGGCTTTTGCGACTCTAGGTCCGTGGTCATCTCTCATTGTCCTTCCAAACGAGTTCAAGAAGGCGTTCGCGGCTATATGTACTGGATGAAATACAAAACTCACCACATCGTTGCTGCAATGCTTCTGAATCCCATGAACAGCATAACCGCCGCAAGATGCACCGACTGGTCAGGGTGCATGACATCTCCAGTAGCAGTCTCACAAGCATTCAGAATTGCCAGGTATCCTTGATTGAGGTTCATCTGGGCCAACTGAGTTACCGAGAGCCTGTCTTTTCCGAGAAGAAATGCGCTATTCAACGGGTTGACTGGATCCTGCACGCCATGACAAGCAAAATGCACTACTGTTGCTAATGGGAGTTGTTCAATGGCTGAGTGCATAGTGCTATTTGGGCCGAGCTTATGGACCCCGCCCAAAAGATGATCCTCGTGCTTTGGAATCATCGTAGCTGCGTCGTTCACCTCGCGTTCGGCTGAAATCAATACTGATTGGCCAGAGACTTCGGGTGATGCAATGAGAAGTACTCTGGGCACATCGCGCTTGATTGTTTGCCAGCCACGCCTTGCCATAAGTAGGGCTTCCAGTGTCGGTGTATATGAAGATATGACATAGTCAGAAATTGACTCTGTTTGTTCGGTTCCGTAGATTCCAGCAGCATGTAAAGGAAGAAAACCAAATGCGCCTGTAGGACACCACCATATTCGGGGCCGTCGACGACCTTCCTGTCTCTGTTGAATCATCGCAAGGAAATTCTCGACTAAATAGAAAGCTTATGCTGACCTTCAGATTCAGGGGATTCAGAATCGGCTGGACGATATCTTGGTATAGTGCTTTCAGCACGTCGTCAAGCGTGGTGGGCTCAGGATCTTCTTCCGCTAGGTCGAGTCTATCAGTGAGCCTATAGGGATTTCGATACTCATGGTTCAGTTGCTCAGCCTGCCGAACCCCGAGATCCTGGGCCATTGAAACTAACTTCGCCTTGGTCACCCCCTCGAAGAAGATTCGCTGAGGCTGCTTGTTTGGACCAGTGATGATTATTCCAAAACATATATGACCGGCGACGAGTATGACAACTGGCCCCTCCCGAGCAGCATGTGAGAGCTCCTCAAAGCTCCTGTCACCGAAGAATCTTTCATGTCCCGGATATCGTCGGGCCTCGTAGACAAGTTCATAAAATCTAGTCGCTAAACGTCTTCGGGAGTCCTCTTCTTCTTCTATCTCAGCCGTCCTCCTTTGAGATTTCGAAGGTAACACTGGAGTGGCAATAAGCTCTGTGGTTGCCTTTTTCAACTTCTTCGCAAGTGACGCGGGAAGTCCTGTGAACTCGGAGTACAATCTCACATGCTGAATCCATAGTTGGGCCCTTCCCTGCTCCAAAAACCTGATGCTCGAGTCTATTCTGCCACTTGATACTGCAATTACTGAAGCATCAATAGCAGCACCTTCCGTCAACCGCAATACATCGAGTCTTTGGAATAAGCCCAGGCTGACATATGCTACGCATGGAATTAACGTAATGCATATGTGGCATAGTGCAAGCAGTGCGCGCTGATATGCCACTTGGTCTGGAGGGACACACCGTGCTAGGGGAGATAGCGCATGAAGAGCCCCTAGAACAACCTGGTAGTTATTTCCCCGTTGTCTTAAGTATTGTGAAGGTGTGGTCCAGAGGCCAGCTGAAGCCGTTACAATACAGGACGTACCCGAAACCAGGTCCGCTGTGCGAGAAGTGCGCTGGTATCGAACAACAAGTGAAATAGCGAGTTGTAAATTATGGAGGATGCATGGCATCAAGAAGTCTCGAGGCTCAAGATGATACCGTCTTTTCGTCACTGCGGCTTCACCTAGAGCTGTGAACATTTTCTTGGCACTGAAATCAACTTTGCTAAGTTCTTGAAGCAGTAGAATGTTCTTTTCGAGATACATGATGTCTGAAGAAGAATTATAAAGTTCCCCGAAACAATCGGCAAGCGCGGAATCAACTTTTCGGCGGTCAACAAGTTCGAAGGAGAGCCTGTTCTCGTATTTGCTTTTGGATGTTATAAAGTAGTTTTGAGCACTGCTGGCCAGAGTTTGAGTCTTCTCAAGATCGTTCAAATCCCCTCGTAGGCGAAAGCGTAGGAGGAGCATTTGAGAAAGATGAAACTGCTGGACAGCTAGCTCTAGAGCGACCTTGTCGTTATTTTGTTCGAGTAGCTCGAGAGATCTGGTATGAAGGTTTACAGCACGGTCCAGATCAATCTCATCGTGAAAAGCTCTGTAATGGGTGCCAAGGGCCAGAGCCTGATTACGAAGAACCAGATGTTGTGGTAACTTGAAGCCTCGATAGAGCTGGTACAATATTTCACAAAAGTATTTACAGCACATGATAATATACGACTTACTGCGAAGTTATCCGGATCCAGACTGCAGATGAGCTCCAAGCATTCTTTCAGATCCTCCGGCAAGTTTAGGTGCCCAAAACGCACATATAGGCAACGAGAAAGGGCGAGTATAGCACGGGCTGAGGACGGTGCAGCACCGTGAGCATCCCGAAATAAGAGAATTGCTTCATTCAAAGGATTTATAGATCCGAGACCACCTGTGTCTGCAAAATACATCGACAGATAACGCTCTCCGGTAGAGATCAAGAGTTTCAGACCCCAATCGAAAGGAAGGACTTTCCAAAGAGTCCGAACTTCTGTAGTTTCATAGCGAGTAAACAGCTATTATTGGGAATGAACAGGTTAGCTCATTGTATCCTCGGGGATTCTCACACTCACATGTCGAAGAGCTTCTTTCCAGAAGGGAGGTTTCACAATTCTTGTATCTGTCACCGTTGCTGTGGATGTACCAAAAGACGACTCTGTTGAGGTCGTCTCCGTTCGGACTTGGCTATGTTGACTCGGAGGAAGTACCACAGGGATATCCAAGTTCGATATACTTACTGTAAATAGTTGTCTGACTTCCATTCGCTATAGCAGGGAACCGTTAATCAATGACACTCGACCTGGACAAGACTGGACAGTGGTCAGCGAGCCAGCTTCGCAACAGCTTCAAGCGGTCGGCAGTTGCGGCCAGTGAGGATCACGAGCACGTGCATATCACGTTTTAGATTTCCCGCTTTGAACTTTCCGCAGTACAGAGTGCAGCCACTGTACGAGTCTTTGTATCACACACTTGGCCCAAATTTTTCCAACTGAGCACACTAAATATGACCGAAAAGCCTCAGATCTTACCTCTTGGCTTGTTCAAAGAACGCTTCTTGAGCGATATCAATGCCCAGCTTTTCAGCGCTATTCGTTCGTGCGCTCATCTTTGGCCTATAGTCGAGACGAAAAGTGACTTCAGAAGGAGGATGCGCGCTTCAAATCCTTCAGCCGTGCTCGTTATCGACTCCGCCATCACTAAACCGGAATATTCGAAGGTCCTGTCTCAACTCGTAGAATACGCCAAGTCGGGTGGCAAGGTCATCTGTGCATGCAACTTCAGCAACAATCTCATATATGATGACGCACTGGGATTTTTTAATCAGTGGGGTCTTCCTTGGGATGCTGGATCGTATTTGAGGACGACTGTGCATCGAAACACGAGTGCTGACACCATCGCTGGAATCTCCGAGGATTCGTTCAAAAAGCTTCCAATGTCCTACAGCATCAAGTCCCTCTCACTCCTTCACGTTTCTCCCAATCATGCCATATATAATCCTTCCTCGTCATCACATATTGAGTCTCGAGTCTTCCCTTCTGACTACTTTCCTGTTGATCCACTCGAAGCACCATGTGCGTTTGCTCCTGTGGGCCGCGGGTATTTTGGGTACATCGGCGACGTCAACTCGGAAGAAGGTAGTTCAAGGATTGTGATGGCTATGGCTGGTCTATCGGTCGATGCTGTCGTCTCGGTACCCAAAGACTCAAATGGGTACGGAGTAACTATAGGACCCGACGGTAGCTTCTCTGCTTCAAACATTCGAGATAAAGACCCGAACCGGCCGGTCATGTATTCGGATTGTTTAAGACAGGCTGGACAAAGTATCGTGATTTCGAACCGCATGGGAACGGAGAGGGATGGATTTCTTGGACCTAGTCGACCTTCAACTTCTAGAGCAGGTCCTGCTCCTAGTGGTGCGAGCACCTCGCATGCTGACTTTCCGCCTCGTCCTCGGGAAGCGGAGGTGAAAGCGAGGGCCGTGAAACGTGCGGCGAATTCAGAACGCAAGCATCAGAAGGCGGAGTCTCTCAAAGAAAAGGTTCGTTTTACTCTCTCGACCCTCGGATATTTTCAGATCCCTCTTCATGCTATTTTCATGTGCAGGGAAATGACCTCTTCAAGAAGGGCGACAATATCGGCGCCATTAACTACTATGAGAGTGCGATTGCTGTCCGACCACAGCCCACCTATTATACTAATATTGCAGCTGCGCATCTAAAACTGGAAAAGTAAGCGCTCTTTTCAAGCTTCGTGATGAATGTCTTACTCTCGATCTTCTAGCTATCGGGCCGCGGAAGATGCCTGTAGCCAAGCACTCCTTCATGATCCTCAAAACATCAAAGCTCGCTATCGTCGCGGTGTAGCTCGACGCAACCAACTCAAGTTTCTTGACGCCGTGAAGGGTAAGAAATCCAATTTATGAACTATTCCGAATGCTTTTCACCGAACAAAATACGTTTGTAGATTTCAAGTCCTGTGCTAAAAGAGTACCACAGGATCCTCAGTTCCGTGAAGCTATGATGCGCACGCGGGAATTATCGGACGAGCACAAAGCCGCGGAAGATGATGGCAATGGGAGCACGCTTCACAACCAATATGTCGACGACGAAGACATATTATTGGATGCTAGAAAGGAGCGTTTTGCTCGACCGATAGAGCATGAATCGGATTCGGATTCCAGTGATTTCGAGCACCAGGGTAACGGGACGCCCTGTCGATTCCATAATGGCAATGGATGCAAGTATGGAGCTAAGGAATGTCGGTTCAAGCATGCTCCGGACAAGGAAAAGGCGACTCGAGATGAGCTGTACGCGTTTTTGAGTTCAAGTATTCGGCTACTCATGAAAATATCGCAGAGGCCGTAATGTATGCAACTTCTACCTTATGGGTATCTGCAAGTTCGGGGATCGGTGCCATTACGCTCATTCGCGAGAGTATCTACCAAAAGATGGGTGGTGGTGTCTTTGGGATCCTGTGAGGCGGAAGCTGGACCTTGCGAACTACTACAACACCCGTTTCAATTCATATGAAGATGATGATGATGACTTCGATTACGATGGGTTTCTAGAACGCCAGCATTTTACGACTATGCTCGAGGACTCCCGGGATTACGAGGATATGTTATCGGAGGAGTTGACCCCAGAAGAAAGGGAAGCGGTGGATCTCATGATGGCAGTTCGACTAGGGTTGATTTAACTTTCAAGAGCCAAACATAAAGGAATTTTGGGAGCGGTGTTTGTTCTCATCCCTCTTCATGCAGTACGCATTGAGTTGGGAGTCGTATAGAAACGAGACTGTAACAGTAATCATTGTCCATATAGCATCTTGCAAAATTCGTGATAGCAAGACGGCCCAATCGTGGCTACGCTCAGTCGAATTACGAGGTTGAACACCCCCTTGTAGTTAAGTAATGAAGTAAATCGGAAACAGTCCATGCTGAAGGCTGAGCATTGGAGCCCAATACATGATTAACATTGAGCGAGCCCCATCTCGATAAGCACATTTGCCGCCTTGATATAATAGTAATCCCCTACGACACAAGCATTGAAATTGGTACATTTCGCCAGGGAGACAGTACACGCCGAACTTACCATAAACAATTCCCGTCAAAAAATTGTCTGCCGGCCAATTGACTGTTCCATTCGAAAGAAGGCTCTGCCAAGAAGGATCCCATGCTAGGTCGGTAATGCTGTTCAGAATCTATGATGTACATAATGATAGAGGAAGTAAAAGGTGACCTCAGCTGTGTGAACAAGAGACACCGCATAGCAGAACAGACATACCGAAATAGCACCATCAACCCATCTTTCCTTATTCTCCTCGATCGTCTCTACCTGAGCTAAGAGAAGAAGTCCATTGGCGGCGATAGTCGCAGCTGAAGAATCCGCCGGTCGAGGTGGAGGGTTGAGAGGTGCATTGAAGTCCCTAAACGATCATTATCAGCCACAACGAGACGTTGGCGGACGAAGGCATGGGAGTCACCAAGGCACGATGCCATCTTCAGGGATGTTATCCAGGAAATACGTCGCTAATCGTCTAGCAGTGACAAGATAGTTGTGATCGTGCGTGTGGTTGTACACTAAATCCTTGCCCAAATCAGAGATCTAGGCGAACAATGTGAGCGTCCTTACTGTTGGCAAATCCATAGATACCCCAGGCTTGACCTCGACTCCAGGTGCTATTAAAATTCGTACCCTATCAGTGAAACCTGCGAGACGAATCCGCAACAAATGCTTCAAACCTCCAGTCTGCGTAGCCCTGGGATGTTCTTTTCCGAATCACATCTCCGGTGGTCGAGTTGTATTCCACAACGTGCCACGTCGAGCCTGGAAATGCACTTGAACAATGAATATAGCAAAGAAATAACTAAGAGAACACTTGCCATCGTCTCGGATATGGTTGACCATAGTCGTATCAGCATGCGAGGTGGCGATATGCTTCAGCGTCTCATTCCCTGTGAGTGCATAAGATCCCCACAACACTTCCAAGTTCATCATATTATCGATGATGACAGTGAAATCGGTTGGGTCAGCAGTATTCCAACTACGCGTGCAACCAACGATAGGGCTAAACCGCGCGGCTAGGTCTGCGGCAAACGCATTTACGGCGTGAATGGCAGTCTGGTTGTGAGGGTTCCTAGACTAAACTGAGTGAAAGACGCGTATATGAGGTAATAGATGCTCACACGAGTAACTCTTCCGCAAAGGGAAAGCTCACGAAACCCACATCATGTTGTAGATTGGTATTGTTGGTTTCCAGCGGAATCAAAGCCGTACTGACGGACTGCCCAAGCTCCACCCAGTCAGCAATACCCAAGGCATTCTCCTCTGTTGCGCCACAGAGCTCTTTACGCGTGTTCAGCGCGTACAACGAGGTAGGAAAGAACCCTGAAGTCCATGTGTCTGGAATGAAGTAAAGCCAAGTACCGGGGTTACTAACGTTCCAGGTCGTTGTATATTGAGGATATTCCATCGGTGAGGGCAACGCCTTAGTAGTGTTGAGAATCTTGTGCGGGGTAAGGGGAGAGAATAATGTGCGCGTCGCGTCGGGAGCCGATGAGCACAGACTGGCGCAGAAGGCTAGAAGGACGAAGGCTGGAATAGGTAGGACGTACACATGCATTGTGCTATACGTGATGAACGTTTAGGAAGAAGTTACTTAGACAAGGGGATCTAGTAGTTTCATTTATGTATGAATGCACCTGAGCGACCTAACCGACGAGATTTGGTTCGGACCGCGGCATGGACCGCCAGTGAACGTGTTCTCGTGAGCTTGGCAAGAGATGAATCATCAGAGGCTGCCCAAAGAATGCCTAAGTAGTCGTCGTCAGCGAGGTCAGTGAAAAGGTACTTGAAAAATACGGAGTAAATCCAGTCAACGTCAGGTGCTGATGGTTCCAGACGCTACTCTGATGGAAGAGTCGGCTGGAGGACTGAAGCCTCCCTGACATGGACGAGGAACAGAATTTATTCATGAACTGAATTTTAGAGCCCCGGCTCCGAGCAGTGACTGCACAACTTCGTACATGGAGACCATGAAGCTTCCACAAGCACGACATATTTTCCTCAACGGTAGCGGTGTTTTAGTATATGTAGCTTGAGCATGGAGACGAGTAACTCATAGAGTAATCGACAAATTCTGCGGCGTTCCTTCGAGGCTAAACCTTATCCAATGCACATTGAGTTCACTCCTGCTGGCGTGTCGATTCGGCATGCGCATTCCATGCTGAGATCGAAACTTGAGACGAGTTCCGCAGCTTTCAGTAAGAACACGCAGCAAGCGCACAGCTGACGAAGTTGAGTCATATTCGACAGCACAGGAAGAGAGCTGTAGAACATTGAAGAAGGATTCAAACAGCTTCAAGTGGAAAAGAAGAGGCTTTGTGCAAGTTTGGTCTACGTATCTGTTCGCTGCGGCTCCTGTACTTCAGTTTCTCTCTTTCTCTCTTACGACTTTCATCTTTCTCGGTTTGCCCGAAAAATGTCTACATCTGGTCCAGCGGGCTTAGGCTCGGAAATTGTCACTATCGTCAACAAGCTCCAGGATGTCTTCAATGCTGTCGGCGCGTCAACGGCTCAGATAGATTTACCACAAATATGTGTTTTGGGAAGTCAGAGTAGTGGTAAAAGTAGTGTTCTTGAGGTGCGCAAATGCGAAATTTTCTCCCTTATGGCGTTCTAATACACTCTCGATATCATTCAGAACATTGTTGGTCGGGATTTTCTGCCTCGTGGAACTGGTATTGTGACGCGGCGGCCTCTGGTGTGTAATTGACCCTCGACCTCGAGGTTATATGAGAATGCTAATAGTCTGTATGATAGGTCCTACAACTGATTCATAGACCTGCAACATCACAAGCTAATGGATCTGGTGCGTCGTATAATATCTCTCTTTACTCTAAGGCTGACCCGCTATTCTCCAGCCTCACCAGTAGCCAAGGAAGGTGGTGACGCTGCTGCAAATCCCGATGAATGGGGTGAATTCCTGCATATTCCTGGTCAAAAGTTCTACGACTTCCATAAGATTCGGGACGAAATTGTTCGTGACACCGAAGCTAAAACCGGACGTAATGCAGGCATTTCTCCCCAACCCATCAACTTGCGTATATACTCGCCAAAAGTCCTCACCCTAACCCTCGTTGACTTGCCCGGTTTGACCAAGGTGCCTGTGGGAGATCAGCCGAAAGATATTGAGAAGCAGATAAAAGACATGTTGATGAAGTACATCTCGAAACCTGCATGTATCATTTTGGCAGTGTCTCCTGCTAATGTAGATTTGGCCAACTCGGATGGGTTGAAGATGGCGAGAGAGGTGGATCCGGACGGAAACAGGACCATTGGTGTTTTGACCAAGATTGATCTTATGTGAGTGTCGAATTCAATTCCGGGTGTAATACTCAAAATCCAATGCAATTCACTACAGGGATGCTGGCACGGATGTGGTTGACATTCTTGCTGGTCGTGTCATTCCCTTGCGTATGGGCTATGTCCCTGTAGTTAACCGTGGCCAGCGCGACATCGACTCCTCCAAATCTATCAGCCTAGCACTCGAAGCCGAACGGGACTTCTTTGAGAACCACCCGTCCTACAAAGGCAAATCGCAATACTGCGGTACCCCCTTCCTCACCCGCAAGCTCAACATGGTCTGCTCTGCTGTTCGATTTCACATTTCCTGCTCGTATGCTTATCTCCCATTTTAGATTCTTATGCATCACATCCGCGCCACTCTTCCCGACATCAAGACCCGAATCTCTCAACAGCTACAGAAATACAACGCTGAGCTCATGCAGCTTGGTGGCCCCCTGGCGGACGCCAACTCTGGCAATGTTGTACTCTCTGTAATAACCGAATTTACCAATGAATTCCGGACTGTCATCGACGGTAACACGAACGATTTGTCTATTAACGAACTTTCCGGAGGAGCGCGTATCAGTTTCGTGTTCCACGAGTTGTTCAACAACGGCATAAAGAGCATCGATCCGTTTGATCAGGTGAAGGATGGCGATATCAGAACGATCTTGTACAACTCATCTGTGCGTAAAAAGACCTTTTACGTTTATGTCAGACAGCTTAGGCATGGGTAACAGGGATCTACACCAGCACTGTTCGTCGGAACAGCGGCGTTCGAGGTGATTGTGAAACAACAGATCAAGCGGTTAGAAGAACCGAGTTTGAAATGCTGTCAGCTCGTATATGACGAGCTTATCCGCATTCTTGGCCAGCTTTTGAGCAAGATTGTGAGTTTCAACTTTTTCTACTATTCACTTCATGTCTGAAATGGGCGCCAATCCGGAAATAGCAAGCTTTCAGGCGGTATCCTGCTCTCCGGGAGAGGTTCAACTCTGTTGTAGTTAACTTCTTCAAGGCTTCTATGAACCCAACGACGAAACTGGTCTCTGACATGGTCGCGTGAGCATTAAGTCTTACTCCCGTTGACTCTGGCGCCCTGACGATATTCTGAATAGTATGCAGGCATGTTATGTGAACACTACCCATCCCGATTTCATCAATGGTCACAAAGTGCGCTTCATATTTTATTATATGACTATTCAATAGCTCAAGCACATTGTATTTGAACTATAGGCCATGTCAATCGTGAATGACAGACTCAACGCCAACAAGCCAGCACCACAGCAGCCCGTTGACCCCAAGACAGGCAAGCTTGCGCCAGGCGTCATTAATAACAACAAAGACCTTGACGTCGATGCGAAGAAGGAAGAGCCCAGTTTCTTTGGATCTTTCTTCTCATCGAAAGGCACGCGAGGAACTGTTAAGAAATCTGGATCTGGTAGTCCCGCACCCTCTGTAATGGAGGCTCCCCCTGCGGTGATCAAGCCTCAGGCGGCATTGAGTGAGCGAGAGACGATGGAGACGGAGGTCATCAGTACGTGTTTGAATCATATTACGCTCACTCGAATCGAAATTTACCGTTTATTACGATAGAGCTGCTCATCCACTCGTACTTCAACATCGTCAAGCGGGAGATGATCGATATGGTGCCAAAGGCGATCACGTTGACGCTGGTCAACCATTCGAAAGAGACCCTTCAACGAGAGCTGTTACAGGAGCTATATAAGCCGGAGGTGTTGGATGATTTGTTGAAGGAGAGCGAGTATGTCGTGAACAGGAGGAAGGAGGTCATAAGCATGGTCCAGGCCCTGAACAAGGCGGAAGAGTATGTACTTGTCTTTTCTTATCGTCAACTCAGGTGCTAATTCTTCATCTCCTTTACAGGATCGTTGCAGGCGTCTAAGTCTCGACTTGGTAGACTTCAATCCCGGACTGTCTTGTTTTTTTCCCCTTTCTTTACGTCTTTTCCAGTTTTCTCTGTTTTTTCTCCCTCTTTTGGAGTATTCCTTATATGGCTCATGTGCATACGCTCTATCATTTTACTTTTTCTCAACCATTCTAGAAGTCCTGCTGCGCAGCACCGAACCTCGATGAATTGCACTCTTGACCGGTTTCCGAGGGATTCGGTATGGCTGGAAGGGAGGTTCGGATGTGATAGAAATTGTGAGGATCGTTGTTATTGAGGTTTCCGGAGTGAGCGTGTATATGTTTCTGTAATGTCCTACTTTCGTATAATACCCGCCCCCCCGCTATATATACGTATTACCTTAAGCTTGTCAGTGGTGGTCTCTTTCTGTCTACGCGATGGTCTATCTAGGTAAGTGGCTCTTTGAAGGTGCCATGCACATATGTGTTATTATTTTTATAAATACATCCTGTGTCAATCGTGTATATGTATCCCAAAAATACAGAAGAAAAATACAGCAAACGGCGCACGGCGTCGTCCTATCTAAATCTATATAACGTTAATGTACACGGAATCGTAACGTCGTCATGAAGGAATCTGGTAGATCTGAACGCTCTTGACTTCCCAATCTATAAGTGAAGAATCCATAAGTCAGACAAAATTCGTGCTATAAAATCGTAAATGAGAACGCACAAGCTTCCTGTAACGAGGCCCCATTATTCATCACAAATTCTTCGCACGTCGCTGTATTCGTACGCGTTGCGCAACTTTGAGCTTGACCAGGAGCTCCAGCAACAGACCAAACCGAGTCACCCAGCTGCCCACTAGAATTGTTTTACGGAATCAATTTAGACTGGTATTGTTAAGCTATGTAGCAATCAAACTCACCATAGTGTCGTGTCGAAGATTGTTGACTGGGCACCAAAGAAGGTGGCTGTATTGCAGGCGGATGAATCTGCCCAGGCCATAGGAGGACTCCAAAGTGCGGGCAAGGGGGTTCCAGCGGAGATATCGCCTGGTATTGAATTTCTTGGGAAGAAGTACACTGCTACGCCAGAGGAATTCAATGTCACTATAAGGAAAGTGAAAGCGTATAAGTTTCCATATCACAGCTAAAGAACTCCAACGCAGCACGCACTAGCAAAAACCCCGCCCCCGTTATCGTTGAACGCAGCACCGTATGACACGTCCGAGTTGGCGCGAACACCACATCCAAAGCCTGCCGAATACGCGGAACAGTTCGTACCGGTGATGATCGTACCAGCCATATTGACCTCCGATGCACTCGTGGAAGACAAGAAGCATCCTACATTGGTGTGAAGGGTGACTTGATTGTTGGTGTAGTCGTTGACGCCTTCCACGATGTCGACCTCTCCACCTGAGGGCCAGACTCCGGGACCTAGGATCAAGAACCAAAGACAGTTCCTTAATAAATAACGATCAAAATCAAGGAAGTTTCGATTTTCGTACCGTCCGTCCAAAACGCACTGAAGAGAAAATTAATGAGGCTGATAATCAAATTAGTAGATATCTGACTTACGGCCAAGTTCCACAACCAGTGGGCATATGAACAGCATCCAAAATCCAAAGTCCTTCGCTATATGCAGTGTTGGTCGTTATCTTTATGCTCATCCGGTTACCGGACACCACTGGGGTCGTCTCTACACGCATAATGGCATTGCCGTCGGAGGTGATTTGGGTGAGGTTATTTGAGGTCTGGATTAGTATGGTACAATGAGCTACGTGGCATGGTCGATAGGACTGAGTGCGCGTACCGCAATGTTTTGATCGACGTAGTTAACGATACCTAAATAGAGGGTTAGGGGTTGGGATCTAATTCACGACAGAACAACTCCTACTCACCGCCGGTATCACCAGCGTCAGAAGCATTTGTAAAGGTCCAGCCATCAAAGAAATTCGAACCACTCTACAAGACCGATCGAATGAGTTTGATCACTGTCAGAAGAAACCAAACGCCACATACATGCTCTTCAACCAGCTTCCACGGCGTAGAAACAGCGGAGCTCGTTGGAGCCCCACTTGAAGCTGTCTGCGTCGCTGTTCCCTGACCAAGGCTCACAGAGCTCGACCCGGAGGATCCAGAAGAATTTCCCGTCGAAGCTACTCCGCTCCCTCCAACTCCAGCCTTGCAAAACACAACCGCCGTATCCGAGGTCAAACGAACCTGCGATTGCGGTTGCTGGCGTGAGTTGAGGACAGCACCGAACGCGATGTGGACGTCCCGAGCGAAACCATGAGCGTGCCTGAATGCTCTCCGAGCCGCTCGGGATGCGATGTTAGATGATTGAGCGGTGGCGGAGGAGGCATTCAGAAGGAAGAAAAGGCAGGAAACGAGAAGGCGGAAGAAGAACATGAAGGGCTGTTAAAGAAAGAGAAAAGAGAGTAAGATGGAAAACTCAGGAAAAATATGATGAGAGATGAGAAACAAGGCCGAGAGCCTGAGAAATAGGAAGCTTAGGACCATGCCGCATTGCAGATCTCCGTTAAATGCATGTCTGCCGAATTTTGAGAAGAAAAGGAAACAACGGAGCTTGAGAGACGAGTTCAGTTTTATGCCGCGAGGCTTCCAGGCGCTTGCAATGAACGATCGCTTCCATTGCTTCTCGACGGTCCGATTCTTCTGCTATTCGTCGACAAGGATTCAGCTCAGGTCAAGCTTAAAAAATCGAAGTCCAAGGCTCTCTTGCACTAAGACGAGACATGTCGAAAGTTGAAGACTTTCGGACATCGCGAGAACTCACAGAGGAGCAAACTCAACCGCCGCTTCTACCGCCCCACGTACACGAGGAATCAATCAATAAACCCAAATCCAACACAAAAAAGGCCTCCTGCTGCGGTGGCATTGCGCCGATGGATGAGTATGTAACTTGGACCAGCGGAACTATCCAATCAAGTCACGATTTTTGCTTCATTATACCGTACAACACTTAACGTATTACCGTCCGTCTATCCATCATTTGTTCTGCATTGTTCCTACCGAGTTCCTACACAATCCTTCGATCCGTCATTGTTCGTACTATACATCCTGTTCCCGCCACTTCCGTGAGCTGTTCAATAGTACCAATAAGTATAAATTGCACTGCGGCCCAGGTGAGATGGTGATGTTGCTCGATACGTACCTTCTCATGCCATCCGAGCAACACACTCGCGCTGGTATCTCCCGATCCCGACGTTGCCATGCCCTTGTAGAGATACTTCATGAGTGTATCTTGCGAGTCCTGTGAGAGAGATCTAACAACGGAGGGTATCTCGGTGGATTTTGTAGAATTGAGGATCGTAAGAAGAGTTTGGAGAGACACCATCTGAATAACGGTAACACCTTCATCAATGACGGCGAACAATCTAGAGAGCGCGCTTGAAGGAATTCACCTTCGCGTCTTCGACATTCGGTCCATAGGGCGCATTGTCCAGTGCAGTGGCCAAGGCCCCAGCTATATCGTTCCTAGACAAAAAAACAGCCGAAGATAAGTCCTCCGGAAGAAAGAGACAAGCTCCCCGACGTACTTTGCCAATAGACTCCTCACAGCAACCTGTCTCTGCTTTGCTTCGTCGAGAGCTTGTGATGGGTCTCGAGGATCCGCCTCGTACAGCTCAGATTCTTGTAGGACTTCCTCGTCGAATGCATCGATATCGATCTTTCTGAAGTTTACATCCATGGTCTTTGAAATGGTAATGAGATAGTGATGGATTGAGTGAGCCTGCGATGTTGTCTCTTATTGATCATCAGCGTCAACCTTGTCTCTCGACTCAGTTTGCCTCACTTATTCGTCTTACTCCCTAGACTTGTGGTTGAAATATGTTTTATTCTTTGCATTACAGTATTCCAAACACAGAGTACCGTAGTACCAGTAAAAGAAAGAACAGTAAGTGTGCTATGTATATGTATAAGTACGATGTGTATGTGTATATATGTAGGGTGAATGCATGGCAGGGTGGGGAATGATGGTAATTGCGTGCAAGAGAAAAAGAAAAAGAAACGATGCCCAAAATGTAAAACGAATTGATACAGTGATGCAGGGAGGTAGTAAGGTAGCTCAATGTCAATGAGGTAAGGGGTTAGAGGAAGGAAGACAAGGGCGAAGAGAAACACGCCAACCCATTTATCGGTTCAAAAGCTGCGTACAATCTTTCTTTTTAGTCGTTAGAAGCCGTCGTCATCACCAGCTCCATCACCCTGCCGCAATGAAAGAAAAGGGATATAAAAATAGGCAGGGTGAGGGGGTGTATCGTGAAATCGACAATGCAAACTGGTCCATGCCCAGATTCTACTCCTCGAATGGCGCCTTAAGGTTTTCGGAACTCGCACAACACAGTGTAGATGGTGTTGAACGCCGTGTAAATCTCCTCTCTGACCTAATGGTGGCAGAGAAGCGTCAGCGGATGATGTTCATAATGAAACAGACTCCACTGTTGTCTTCCAGCAACAAACACCTTCAAGGCAGAACCGGGCATGACCAGCATGACCGACGACGGCTCGTGACGGGATGCGGCTGTAGGATGCGACCCTCACAAACGAAAGGAAAAAAACTCGCCCATGGATGAAAGGCGTCACCCTTCATCATCACGACGAGCAAGTGTCCATCTGTTGCGATGGTTGAAGAATGAAGAATCAATAAAAACATTTACCTTTGCGCCAGTCAATACAATCTTTCCGGATACGAAGATGAGTAACACGACTTTAGGCTTAATCATACGATAGATAAGACCAGGAAACAGCTAAAGGAAGCACAAGTCAGTAAAAATCGACGACCATACAATGACACTTACCTCTGGTTCATAACTACTGAATTGTCCGTGGCTGTAAGCCAGTCCTTCCAGTCGTATGGGGAACTTGACGTCACAACTGCCGACAATGTTCTGGATCTTAAACTCCGAGAACTTGGCGTCAAAGCCCAACTTTTGCACAATCCTCGCGTATTTTCGTGACGCCAGTCTCGAGTCGTCTTCCGACTTTGCACCCGTCACCACCATCTTGCCCGAGGCGAAGATCAACGCGGTGGTCTTGGGATCACGGATACGCATGATGACAGCAGCGAAACGCTAAACGCGGGAGCAAATGTATACAGTTCGACATGCACACACATAAAAAGTTTATCAAAGAACAATACCAACCTTGGGGTTGTATTCAGCGTTGCGAGCATGCAAAGCAATAGTTTTGAGGTCGAGTCGGCAGTCAAGGTTGACTGTGGCGACGATGTTTTGGAGCGTGGGTACAATGCCTTCAACAGCAGTTATGTGTTGCTGCTCGAGAGTAAGAGGAGCGGGGGTAGCAGGAACAGCAGACGCGTTCGGTGTCGACGGGCCAGCCACCGCGTTCGACGGCGATGGTGCCGAAGAGGGTGGCGTCTGGGACTGAGACTGCACAGGGCTGGTCTGGGGATGCGCAGCTTGTTGCGACGGCGGCTGATAAGAGTTTGATAGCGGTGAGGGGCCTGGCAAAGCGAGACCTGTCGAAGGCTTCGCGAGGTAGGGGTTACCAGTGGGCAAAGCGAGACCATTGTGCTGCTGCTGCTGCTGAATTTGTTGTTGCTGCTGCTGCTGCTGTTGTTGGTAGAGCTGTTGCTGTTGAACAGATACATTTGAGCGGCCAAAAGTAACCGGGCGAGCGGGCAACGCGAAAGACATCGTCGACAAAAATTTTAGGATCAAGTGTGAGCGTGGGAACCGGGGGGATTTCTAGAGCAGAGTCAGAGGGGCTTCTTATATATGTTTTAATTTAAACTCCGCTCTTATTTGTTCATTGTTACAAATCAGGGATTACGTAAAGCTGTGGTCTACTCCTCAGACTCCACCATTCACTTTCCGCCTGTCCGTCTATACCTCTTCTGTGCCCGCTGGCCTCTCATTGCTCTTGCTATCCAGCTCATCGTTGACGCTACTGAACCTTCGCTGGCGGCCAGTGGCCAGATATGAGGTTCCAATGTACTCGGCTGCCCTAGCGACCTTCTGACGTCCCTGACGACCAAGAAATTCTCGTCTACTGGCTCCTAACTCTCGTTTGTCTCACCGTGACTTGCTGCATCCGCTGCGTTCTTGCTTCTGCTGTCTTTTCGCGTCCTCGTCGTGCAAGTTGGCGCTCCAGTGATTCTTCAATTCATCTCTTCAGCGCTGTTCAGTCATCAAAGCTGTGTTCATCGAGTCAAGTCATCAATCATGATGTTGATTGGTTGATCGTTTAGCTCCTTCCGGTCTCGGCGCCTCCCGTATACCCGTTCACATGCATACCCCGGACTTCCCTTGTTCGGTGTTCTTCGACGTTCGGCCGCCTTCTTTCTTCTTTCTTTGTCTCACCTTTGTGCTGCGACACACATACACGTCCACAACATCTCACGACCTCTCTAACCCCGTCCACGATCTCTTATCAGTCTCTGTGCTGCTGCGTTTTGATGGACTCCTCTTTCCAACGCCACGTCGTTTTGGATTTCATCCATCTATCATCTACTTATGATACTTTCACTTCCGAAGACATCGCCTGACAACCGCTCCCCAATTCCTTACTGCTGTGGATCAAGCTTCTGATGATACATATAACGTCTTTCCAATCAGGATTTGAACACCCTTAGCGCTTTGGTGACCCCACTATGTCCGTGAATACCGTGTCAAGTACCGGAGCTTAGCTTCCTCCCCCTTTGTCCTTTGCCGCCTGTATTCCAAGGCCATCCCATTCTTAAACCTCGGAAGCAAAACTCGTGTGAGCCTCGTGTTTTTGTGTTCTCCATCCTTCTCTGCGGATGTGAACGCTACACAGCAACCTTCTTTCTCTTTCTTGCATGATTCTTGCAAGTTCTTGTGCGATGCCGGCGCTTTTACTTTCTTTGAAAGCTATCTTCCGTGTGACTTGTCGTACTGAATTATGTGCCTTTTCTGTGTGTTCAAACCTGAATTCTGGGCTGGTGACCTTGCCGTTGGACACTTAGCTTGGACCTCGACCAAATATACTTCTGTTGCTGTGTACATATATCTGCGCGCGCCAAGCTCATGCTAAATAAGTTTGATATGATATGGATGGTGCGATAAGTTGCGACTCTGCGAGAACGGGAACAGATTTCTTTAATTTGGTGGGAATCGTGTCCGCTGTCCCGGATCGTTTGATCTTTCCTCTTCGCGGCCATGATTCTCCTTATCAGCACAAGTGTGCGCAGAACAAAACCTATATTCAACCAGACCAAGGACAAGAACTCGATTCTGAAGGATGCGGACACGGTATTTGCTGTAGTCTCACGCCTATACCAGCCTCAGGCTTATACTCGGACTGCAAAGCAATGGGGTGAAAGTTTCTTGCGATGGCTTCAACTTCAACGGGACGCAATGATTCCTGAATCTCTTCTCAAAACACCATTCTTGGCTCGGATGTTGTGACGATGGTTTGTATGGGAAACAGTGCGACTCATGGGCACCATTGGGTAACAAATGTAGACGCCTGGCAGGGGATGCATAGGTCCGTCTACATACACACTTCTCTTCTTGATCTATTCTAATACTGCTTTAGGTTTTCAGTATCGATTGAGATGGTTCTGCCTTTCGAGCATCGAACGTTCTTTTGAAAATGTATGGTTCTTGGAACATCCCTCGACGTTCGTGCCATCGCCATTCTTTTTCTTCTTGTCCATGCATGGCCAGCGTGTACGGAGAAACTCGGGAGTCAGCGTCGTATGATCGAAGCAGAAGCATATCTTGCGCTCATGCCATGTTGGGTCGACTGGAATGCGTTGCCTATCCATGAAGTATCCGAGTCCTGGCTGGAATTCGCTGCAAATCAACAATGCTCTCAAAAGAGTCGAATAATGCGACCTCGTCGAAGGTCGAAGGTCGAAAGAACTTCTAAACACCCAAAGTACGTTCAAATCAAGCACTCTCAATTTCTCAGATAGGTATTTCAGGTATATATGAAATGCTTTCAACTCAACCGGAACTTCGTCCATGCGCAGCTAGAAGACCGTGCGTCTTGTTGAATAGAGACGCAAGCAGGGAATCATGCATGAACGCAAGATGGGGATAACTGAACGTGTATGTGGATCCAGTGGTGTTGGCTAGAGGAGCCAACGCTCGAGGAATTCAAGCTACCATTTTCGACGGCTCACTGCATCCTTTACCTCGAGTTTCGAAGCTCTTGAAGCATGGACACTCAGAACATGCTTACGATCGAGCGCAGGTGCTTACGCTACGATAGTCGTGGTTCTTCTCGATGCTCTCAATTCCTACGATCCTGTCCTTCAATTCGTCAAGAACACTATTATGGAGCAGGGATCCATTCTTCAAGTATTGGACATCTGATATCATTTGCAGACGGTGCCTCCAAAGGAGAATTCAATGCACAGTAAACCGCGATTTAGGCTTTTGGAGTCATGGACCACGATCGAATGAGGAGCCTGCCCTGTATGCAAAGAACATGGTGGATGCAAGCACCTTCTCTTACTTCCTCTAGCAATTTATGCGTCTACGAGCAATTATCACCCAGGTTCCGCATGCATTGTAGCAATTTATATAATGATACATTCTCTCTACATCTTCAGCTCTAGCATTTAGTCACGCAGACGCTGTTTTGGCCTTAGACATGCCGGGAACGATTTTACGGTTCTTATCCATGAAGGTGTTGACCTGCTCTTCTGTGACCTTTGCC
The DNA here is from genome assembly GCA_003987895.1 of Neonothopanus nambi. Taxonomy (NCBI): domain Eukaryota; kingdom Fungi; phylum Basidiomycota; class Agaricomycetes; order Agaricales; family Omphalotaceae; genus Neonothopanus; species Neonothopanus nambi. The sequence goes on along the minus strand of RCHF01003046.1, from coordinate 15,313 downwards.
CGACGCTAGAAGCAAGTTTGTCAGTAATGTGGACGACCAGCACAGTAAAGTGTTGATCGTGCCATACCTCTTGGAACCCGCTAACAAATTGCTGCAGCAAGCCGATACATTTGGCTTTCAGCTCTCCAGTCAATAAACAACCTGCCCGATAATCCTGGACGATGGTCATCGCATTAGCTTCTACCTGGAATCGTAACGTGAACACGCACCTCTCCTATTTTAGCCAGCTCTTCGTCATCCTCAAGGAAGAATGTAAGATACTGGTACGCCACGTCTACCTCGGTGTCACCACCAAGTCTCCTATGCTCCTCCTCAGTCTCTTGTCCACCTGAGAACCCATGCCTGTTGATTTTGTTCTTAATCTGGGCAGGTTTGTCCGTCATGTAGATACTACTGTTCGGATCGCTTGCGCTCATCTTAGTTTGCGGACCTTGCAAAGCAGGGAAGAATTTGGCATGTATCAAGGTGGGTTTAGGGTATTTGAGCTTTTGGGCTACATCACGCGTGAGGCGGAAGTAAGGATCCTGGTCGATTGCGCAAGGGATTAAGCAGGGGATGTTGGAGACACTTCCGAAGATTTGGGGGAAGGAATTCGAGAAAGAGGGTGCTGCTTGGATGGAAGCAAAATGTATTTTGCCAATGTTGTCACTAAAAAGCTGTTTCAGACCAGGCGATAATGAAATATATGCAACTCACGAGTCGTTGAATCCGAACGTGGCCTTTGCTTGACTATAGGTGATTTGACGCGAGATCTTTGATACGTTCTCGTAAAAGGGACCAGAGACATAATCATAGTCACTGAAGATGAAGGTCTTTTCAAGATCGAATCCAACAGCAATGATATCACGAGCGTTTTGTCGGGCAAAATTCTTCGTTTGGTCAACTTTTAACTCGTGCTTGAATAGGAATTTTTCATCATCTATGCGCCGAAATTAGTGCGATCTTCAATCGATTGCGAGACAGCTGGCGCACCTGTCAATTGAATGACTAGAGGAACTCCAAAGACATCCTGTAACCATCTTGAAAAGCTTCATCAATAACCTTGACGAACAGATAGGAGCTATATACGCACTTCGTGAACACGAAAGGAATCATATGTCCCAGGTGCATACTGTCACTACTTGGTCCTCTTCCAGTGTACAGGAAAAAAGGTTTCCCTTGCTCATAACGATCAAGGATTTTATCAAACTCTCTAAAGGAACCATTCAGAATGCTCACTCAATCAAGCAGAACAGAAATAAGTTACCTATGCGAGAAAAACATTCCTCTCCTCAAGAATACATGCGGTCTCTTTCCCGTCAGCTTCTCGAACCTCTCCAGAAGCGTATCGTCAATCCGACGAGTACCAAATTGTGCAATCAGCTTCTCATAATCAATCGCTTGTTGCTTTCCGTCTGTAGACACGCTTCCCTGTACATCCCAGGGTGTTACAACTTGTTCATGCGATGCGACATTGTCAGGAGCTGGTTTGATGGCTGGAGCAGATGATGATGCCCCAGATGCTTCTGGTGTTGATTTTGCTCCTGTCGTCGTTGCCGCATCAGACGTCGAGCTATAGAACATGTTCGTGAGCTGGCTATACGACACCAATCTGATAACCCACTCTGCTAAAGAGGTACCAGCCAACGTAGATGCTAGATTCTGTATAGTTGGAGGTGCAGTAGGATCTGCGGATAGCTCTTCAGGCAGTACAGCTGGCATTGACGAGGACATGGATATAAAGAATAAATCGATTGAAGACTCGAATTGATTTTACGATCGAGTCATGACGCGATAAGATGAAGATAATCTCGTGTACGTAATCGTCTTGCTCTTCGCCCTCGCCTTGCCCAGCATGGGTTTTTCTCTACTTTCATCTGGCTCAAATGCACACGGGCAGCTCGCAAATGGAACAACAGAAGATTCACACGTCTTTATTCCCTGTATTTTCAATGATGGTACATCAGATAGCTTCATCTCTCAGAGGATCCTCAACGTTGCCACCGGAGCGAACCATACCTTGGTGCTAAGTGAATCTGATGATGATGGCCTTGGAGTGCGTACGACAAGGCTGTGGGGATGTGGGGATGGCGGAGCTGGTCAGCTGGGTCCGAGGACGAGCGAAGGAATGCCGCCTGTATTCAGGCCAATTGACCTTCAACTGAGGGAGAATGGATTGGATGGCTATCACCCTCGACTAGTGTGTGCCTCTTGGCAAACATCGTATCTTGTACTTTCTGATGAAGGCAGACCCGACGTCCTGATATCCATGGGGAGCGATGATTTTGGGGACTTGGGTATTGGGCAACCGAGGCGAGGCCAGAGTATACCTGCTAAGGCATTTCATGTCGTGAAACTCAATCATCTTCTCGATGGTGATCTCGCTTGGGACGAGAATACTCTGTCTGTAGTGTCAATGATGGCTGGCCAGCATCATATCGTCGTCCAGCTACGTACCCGCCTCAGTAATGGCAACCATCGAAGTCTCGTTGTTGGCTGGGGTACCGCCCGACATGGTGAACTAGGGGATACCAGCGGGTTAAAGAAGACGCCGTATTTCTCAGTTCCACGAATTATCATGTCGGATCCCCTTGATGATGAAATTCTGTCTATAGCTGTTGGAAACCAACATAGCGTTTTTCGCCACGCGTCTGGGCGTCTCTCAAGTCTAGGATCTAACAAGAAACATCAAAGAAATGGTTTAGATGATCTTCGTGGCGTGTCTTTCGTAGGCTGTACTTGGAATGGTACATATTCTATGATTTCTGGTGACCTGGTCGCCACAGGAAGCTGTAGCAGGGGACAACTTGGTCGTTTGAACATAGGTGATCCGAAAACGATTGAGCCTGCGCTGGTCGAATTTCCCACTTCTGATCGTCTACTTGCCATCGCGTGTGGCAGTGAACACGTCCTTGCCCTTCGCTCCAGCATAGAAGACACAACGGAGGTGTGGGGCTGGGGATGGAACGAGCATGGAAATTTGGGTTTGGGGTCAACCGACGATGTCCATCTACCTACCAAGATTTGGCCTCCTTTAGTGAGCTCTGAAACTGTTGGAGGGAAGGTAACAAACATCTGGGCCGGGTGTGGTACCAGTTGGATTGCTATAGAGAAGCCATAGAAGGCAAATAATGCATAGGGATACAAATTTGGTACCTAACTGCGTTTATGCGTTTAATCGCCCCCGGTAGGCAGATCGAGTTCCTCGTGTATCTGTCTTACGGTAGTCTCCTTCAAAGCTGCAAGCTTCACGGTTTTGATATCGCTCGGTGAGTGATGTATAGAGACTTAGACCATCAAGACACTCACTCGACCTATAAGGATCTGGATATATGCGCGCAATTAGCCAGCATGTGGCCACTAAGTGGTAAGTTTGCTCACCTGTGCTGCGTCTTTTGCCTCGTTGTAACGATGTAGAAGCTTGATATGATCCTTCACGATCTTCTCTGCGTCTTCATTGGGTCTTATATATATCCTGGTCGGAAAACTGAAGAATTGACTCGGAAAACAACTGATACGAACCCCAAAGTCTGTTGAAGAGCGTCAACTTCTGCCTGTAGGGCAGAAACTCTGGCTTCTTGTTTCTACGATTGCTGTTGTTAAATTTGAATATTGCTACTGAAGGGCGAACATACGCTTTTCGAAATGCGAGCATACATGGTGGTAGTAGGAAACACGAGACGCGTCAGTAACGTCGACGTCACGCGTCATTCAAACTCTGATTTTCAAAACTACGTACTACTCAAGGGCTACTATGGGGTCTACAAATCAATCTTTTTCCCCTCCTTTGCACTCCTAGTAATAGCATTAAGGACCTTCTTGGTGCTAATCACGTCTTCCAAGGTCGCGTAAGAACCCTCGTTGGCAAACTCATACCAGGCCCGCCCAACGTTCGTCAATCCGTCGACATCTTTTTCAACTTTGACTTCCTCACCATTCAAATACATCGTAGGAGGCGCCATATGGACAAAGAAGCTCATTGGATCTTCGCCTTCCAGCCTAATGCTTCCTTTCTCTCCATCGATCGTCCAGATCAAAGGAGTTCCGCTTCTTCCAGGCCGAGTTTCCATTCCTCCACGGAAATGGATGCTCAGTACGGCACCACTGTTGAGAAAGCCAGCGACAGCAATTTGGTTGGCACCGTCTTGCGGGGTTGTTGCGCCTGTGGGTTTTCCGTCGGTGTCGACGAGCTGGGCGGTAGGGAATGTGTTAGAAGCGACAGCTGTGACGGACGCAATGGGCCCCAATGCGAATGTGAGCGTATCTACAAGATGCCCGACAGCTATGTCTAGCATGGTAGCACCATTCTCTACGAGGGCGGTGTAAGGGCTAGCAGCGTTGATGAAAGGTCCCCAGATGAAGATTTCCCGCATAGGGCGAGCAACCTGTAGACAGCGATCGTGGTTACTATCTGGTAGATTCGATGGGTCGACTGAGTACTTACGACACTGGTAGACATAACCTTGCCAATCTCACCAGAGTCGATGATCGACTTCAACTGTTAAGGTCGGATATTAGCCCAGTTTGAGTTTAAAGCACAATTAAACCCATCACCTTCTGTACCACAGGTGTATTCCTTGATTGCGCTCCGACAAGGACGCGTACACCTCGTTGCTTCGCGGCTTCAGCAATCTCGACGGTCTCGTGGAGATTCCTGCCGACAGGCCACTCGATGAACAAGTCTTTCCCGGACTCGATCACCTTGAGAGCATGCTCCCTATGAGATGGCGCCTTCACCGAAAGAGCAACCATATCGACGTCGGGGCAATTCGCGATACCCTCGGCGGATCCATGAAAGGCTTGGACTTGACCACCAGACAGCTCGGAGTACTTCTTAGCACTCGCTGCGGCGGAGGTCGGGTTAGAGGTAGAGACAGCAGTAATAGTATACTTGGAAGAAACAGGCTCCTGCAAGAGAGACGGCGCGAGCATCCTAGATGCCCAACCTTTCTCCGAGAGGCCAATGAATCCAATGCGAATGGGAGACATGTTTGACGAGTAATTTCAATCTGAGCTTCATGACCTGAATATTTCGGGTCTTAAATAGATCTTGGCCAGTGCCTATATCTCTTTAGAGCACCATCGTCTTTTGGGAGAATGAGAATCTACAACACTACGAAGACGGAGTCAGAGATGATACCAATCACAAGAGTAAGCAGGTGAATTACAAGTCGGTCCCGGTGGGTTTGCATGTCTAATCATGTTCCTGATGTTGGGCTACGAAAGAATAAGCGGGAAACAAATAAGTAATAAGATTGGTAAAACGGTGCGTAAATCAATTGGAAAGCCACAGATGATAGCTATCTCAAAAGTAAGCAGGTGTTCCGTTGAGAGCGGTGCTCATTCCTATACCATAAACTTGAAGGAATAGGTCTTTGATGCTAAAGCTAAAGAGAGAAATGGTAGGGTATGCCGAAGGGTGCCGCAGAGCATTCATTCATCGAGTTGGTAAGAGCATAACTAGGTGCCAATAGAAACAGATATGCCACTACACAGAGATAGATTTCGACCACTCGTGTTATGAGGCACCTAAATTACCTTCACCCCTAATTTTTCCATCCATCCCCTTCTCCCAATCATACAATGCCTTGACTTTGTCTGCTTTCCAGTTTTCAATGGCCCCCAATGCCGCATCCCCCCAATTGTAACTTTCATGCATCGAGCGGTCTTCTGGTCCATCCACAAAGATGACGATGTTTTGGTTCGCAGACTCAATAAAACCATCTTGAACGGCGCCAGTAATCAATTGTCGCAGAGGCTCGTAGAAACTGAGAACGTTGAGGAGGACCACAGCTAGAAAAGAGAGCAGATTTTAAGCCACTACACTCGTTGGCAGAAGAAAGGGGCCGCACGTTTACTGTGAATTCCCAGTTGTGTCCATGTAATCACTTCCATGACCTTCAAAAAGAATTTTCATCAGATCCAACACGATATTTGCACATCACGAAGCCAGAACGACTTGCCTCTTCGAAGGTACCGAAACCTCCAGGTAGACCTATAAATCCGCAAGCACGTTTTGCCATTTCGACCTTGCGATCGTGCATCGAGTCTACTATGATCTACAGGGACATGCTGGTCGGTTGTTATCGTTGACCCATTGAATATTTACTTCTTACCGTCTCATACTATCAACAAGTTCAGATCGATCAAGACTTCATACAAAAAACACTTACATTGGAAGAATTAGGCTCCAGTACAACCTGACGAGGGTTTTCAGGAACAAACGAATCCGACTTTTCGCCTTCTCCCCCTGCTGCGACCATCGCATGGGGTATTACTCCAGTGACCATCCCTCCAGCGGCGAGAACTGATTTCGAGACAGCACCCATGATCCCTTTGGATCCTCCGCCGTATACAAGCGGGCGATTTGCTTTAGCAAGAGCCTCTCCTAGTGCTATCGTAGATGATCATGAGTAGCTAGCTGCGATGGTTTAGTCGAATACATGAAACATACAGATGGCGGCATTAGTGTACGCAGGATACCTTCCAGTGGAAGAGCCGCAATATACAGCAATCGCATTGCTTTTGTGTTGTGAGGACATCAGTTGTTAAGCTTAAGACGCGTTCGAGCTGCTAGATTTCTTAGTTTTCGGCAACAGTAGGCTGGCATTGTCGAGACAAAATGTGTTCCAGTCCCACGCGAACGACCTTCCGTGAGTCGTGACTCAGAACTCCGAGTCTTCGGCCGGAGACCACCGATAAGCTTGGACCAGCTTGGACCACTGCCGTCACCGTTCATGGTCATTATTACTCTAGTGGATTTATATTACAACATTATTACTTGGTCATTTCATAAAAGTCCATATCAACATGATGATGCATCGCTCAGCGTGTCTTCTTCCGTTGTGTGCGTATCCGTTTTCGACCAGTCGAACATAGCTTGAGCACCGATTCCCCTCCATGATTCAATAGCTTTGAGAGCAGCTTCGCCCCAGTTGAAGGTCTCATGTAATTGGTGGTCTTCTGGACCATTGACGAAAATCACTAATCTGGCGAACTCTGGCATGATAAATCCTTCCTCAACAGCGTTCTTGATTAATTGGCGGACAGGTTCATAGTACGAGAGGACATTGATAAGCACGACGGCTAGGAGAAAATACTAGTGAGCAGAGTATTCACTTCATCGAGCTTAGAATCTACACCTACGTTTGTCATGAAGTCCAATCATTGTCCATGTTGTTGCTTCATAGACCTGTAAGACGGGTTTTAGCTATAGATTACGAACCTAGATATGAGGCCTGACTGACCTCTTCAAGAGTACCAAATCCACCTGGAAGACCAATGAACCCACAGGCACGCCTCGCCATTTCGACCTTGCGATCATGCATAGAGCTCACTAAAACCTACCGGGAGAAATCGCGTTATATAAATATTTGTTAGAAGTTGTCAACGATCCTTACTGTTTCGTACTTCCGTGGATAGAAAAGATTAGCTAGAGTCATGTAACATCAGAATAACTTCACTCACTCTAACCTCCCCCAGAGTGGCGGGAGCCAGTGGGGATTCAGTCTTGGCACCTTCTCCACCAGCGGCCACTATTGCGTGAGGTATGATGCCTATAGCCTTTCCGCCAGCGGAAAGCGTAGCTTTTGAAACTGCACCCATCAGGCCGCTAAACCCTCCTCCGTAAACAAGTGGACGATTGGCTCTGGCGAGAGCTACGCCAATAGCTATTCAGAATATTAGTGCTGTAGACTTTGAAGCAAACAAATCGAAAGACATACAGGTGGCTGCCTTAGCATACGCTGGGCTTCTGCCTGCAGAAGACCCGCAATATACTGCGATAGCATTGGTAGGGGGAATGAAAGTCATGAGCAATACGTGAAATTTAATATAAAAACTTTGCTTGCAACGTGAGGAATTGAAAACCAGGAAGCAACCAGAGAGTAGACCGGATGCTTATATAGTTAAGTAGTCCTCGGGCATCGACATAGCATTTTCGGACACGGAGGTAAATCATGGAGGTACCTTGCATGCAGCACAGCCTACTTAGAATGGTTACTGCAAGGGTTGATAGGCGCTGATACATGATGCAAGACATGATGCAGGGCGCCTCATGCTTAAATACATAAAACAGGTCGCAGAACGAAGCGAGTACTCAGTACTGCTAGATGTTTCAAATCCCGCGGTGACAGGGCAAGTCAAAAGAGGTTAAAAGTGTTCAGGTCGGACCTCCGGGAAAACGTTCGTTCGCGGTCCATTACTACATCATTCAAGAGTGTTGACTGCGTTAGCTTCATGGGCATTCGACCTTGGTTACCTAAATATATGGATGTAGCTCAACACTGCCATGGAGAAGCATAGAGACTGGGAAGGGATTCAATGGCGGTATGCACATCTACGTACATACACCGACGGTACCACGGACAAAACAGAAGCTGTCCACGGTAAGCAGAAATTAGGAGTGAAGTTGTATGAGATTCAAGTTGAATCACTCACGGCTATAGCTAGTTCCTACGCTTTTTCATACCTTTACGCTCAAGCTCAAATCTACTCCTCTTCCGAGCCTTTGCAGATTCTCCATCAGCTTCTCCTATAGTCTCGGAAGTCCGCTTCTTTTGGAGGTCACGACTCCTCTCTAGCACACCTGCTCTCTTCCCTTTTCGCCTCAATTCTTCATACCCATCGCCCCCGATGCCACCGCTTGAACCTCTACCGACGTCCTTCAAGACATCCCCAAACTCGTCATCCCAGCCACCAGCAGTGCGTCTCCTACGGCTACCTTTTCCTTCTTCTCCAATGCCAGCAAGCCCACCACCCAGAGCCAAATCTTCTTCGTCTCTTCGTCTCCTTCGAGATTCCTTCTTGCCCATCATTACACGTCCAAACTGTTCCTCTTCGAACTCGGTCAAGCGTTTCAAGTACTTTGCCCTCGAGGAGACCATATTGAGTGAAGGGGTGTTGCCAAGACCTGAAGAACTTTCGACATGAGGTACGGAGCCATCGGTATGTAGAAGGGTGGCGAGAGACGTGGGTATTGGTGCGCGTGATTGGCGTTTTGACTTGGAGGTTTGAGGGACATAGGGCATTGGAGCGACACGCGGAGGACGGTAGATTCCATCCTCGTTACTTCTTGCATCTCTGTCCCTATCTTCATCTGAGCTATCATTGCCGGCGCTATCCTCGTCGTTGGTATCAACAAGGTTTTGGGGATTGGGTCGGAATGCGAGTGGGTCTGCCAGTGAGATATACATATGAAGACGTTGGCAAAAATGAATAGAGAAGTACATACCGTTAATGACAGCACCTGCATCTTCCGTTTCATTTTTCTGAGCCGCCTTGACTAATTTTTCGATCTGGTACCTCATCCGCCCCTCGAGAGCCTTGACTTTCTCTAAGACGATTCGGCCTTCAATCATTCTATCCACCAAGTCACCACAGTCGTCTCCGCGTGCACCTCTTTGAGAATCACTAAATGGTTGCGGCGGTGGTGTGCGTTCGGACAACGAATGTCCCAAAGCTCGTCTTGATGATACGAGAAGGAGTGATTGTAGGTATGAGAGAAGCACATGGTGCTTCAACGAGAGAAGAGATATTCCGTCTTTATTTAACGAGAAATCAGCGGACCTAGTAAAGTATCTGTGGGCATTACAGTTACTAACCAGGAAGAAATCGACATACTTTGATTTTAAAGACTTGACTACTTCACGGACGGAAGACAAACTAGAGGTCATGTCATCGAGACATTTCTGAACTTGATGAGGTTCAACGATAGGTTCCTCGACTGACATGCTTAGTAGAACTTGGCGCAACGCAGGCGTCAAAGAAGCGTCAAGGAAGCGTCAAAGCAGCGTCAAGGCAGAGAAAAACTTTTTTGAGGAGAGCCAAAGCAGGGCAAACAACGCGCTCATCGCTACTTCGACCCCGGCTGAGACGCGTTTACTCAACTACCACTCTCTATCTCAAATTTAACTATGTCTGACTGGACCACGGACTCTAATCAATGTCTCTCAATCTCTATGGGTYYGTATTYGTCGCGATAGCGCCCACACTCGCTAAATGATCTCGTATTTTACAGTACGCTCCGGAGAGGATAAAAAATCACTTGCCGAAGGTGAAACGTATGAAAATTTCCATCCGACATTTACGTATCCTGTATGCGCTTCGTGCATGGATGTGTTATAGAAAGGATTGACGATACTTTGTGAAAGATATTCGGAGAGGAAGAGAAGATTTACGGTTATGAGAACCTCACCATTGATGTATGTCTCCGCTGCATTTTTCTGTTACAAGGGTTGGCCTAATGTCATCACGCAGCTCAGATTTGCGTCTGGATCGTTACACCAGTATCTTTCCGTGAAATGGTCAAAGAAACTCAATTCCGCGGATACCGTAGACAATGTAGAGGGTACCTTACGCGAATTTCTACCTGAAGGTTCTTTACTCTCGTATCTCATGTGCTGCGTGTCACTGACGTCTCCCTCAGACGTAGAGAAAGAAGAGGAAGCCTTCCAAAACCGCGTTGAGCAAGATGCTACATCTTTCAAGCCCTTGGGGGAGAAGATATATTCCTACACACGGTCGTCATCGACATCTAAAGGAAAGAGCAGAGACGGCTTGCAGTCAGCACCATTATACCCTGAAAGTGAAGATACAGTGGTTTATGAGGTCTACCATGTAAGTGGCATGCCACTCACGTTTATCTCTCTCTCTAATTAAACTGTCATTTGTACTCTAGGCGACCTGGAATACACCTGGCTTCAGAGAGTACCATCGCCGAATGCAGATCTTTATCCTGCTGTATATCGAAGCTGGTTCGTATATACAGGAAGACGAAGATGCATGGGAGTTCGTCGTTCTGTGAGCACAATGAACGCCCGATATTTCTGTCCGGAACACTGACTCGTGACAAAGATTTGAAAAAAGAAAACGGAGAGATGCCCCACATATCTCTACCTACCACTTCGTTGGCTATTCTTCACTCTACAACTTTTATTATTTCCCTGAAAAAGTTCGGCTGAGGTTAAGGTATGTGGTGAATGTCCCAGTACCGGCTTTGATTGATGTGTCATGTTCTACAGTCAATTCGTCATAATCTCACCATATCAGCGACAAGCGCATGGGTGTATGTTTCTCTTGCATGTTCTTTATCAGAGTTCACACTCAATGCTTTAATTGTACAGCTGAGCTATACAAAGCCATCTACCAATACGTTCTTTCTCAGCCACATATCGGCGAGTTGACTGTTGAAGACCCCGCGGAGGCCTTCGAGGACCTGCGAGATAAAAATGACCTGCAGATGCTGCTTTCGAACCAGCAGTTCATGGAGGAAGGTTTTGGTACCGATACTATATCGCACGGTGGAGGTCGTGTAGGCCGTATTGGCAAAGCCTTGAGTTCAAAGGGCAAGGGAAAAATGGGGCCTCCGGTAGAAAAGGGCTGGGCCGAGAAATGGAGACTTAAGATGAAAATTGCTGGGGTAAACGTTGTGCTTTTGCTATTGACATATGGTGCTCATGGTTTTACCAGCGACAATTTCATCGGCTAGTGGAGATGCTTATTCAAATGCGATTGGACCCGTTGGATGCACGGGGTCTGAGGGCATACCGTCTGCAAGTCAAGGAAAGGTTATACCGATTTAACTTTGTGAGCGTCCTTTTTGTTGTAATGGTACCAGAATCTCAATGTTCCTACAGGAGGTACTGGCGCAGTTGGAGAAAGAAGAGCGTTTAGAAAAACTGGAAGAGACCTTCCAGAGTGTGCGGGAAGACTACGAGCGTATACTTGGATTGGTCCATTGAGAACCTATGCCGGTTCAAATGTAATATATTCGGTGCTGTTATCTTACTATTTTATTCCAATGCGGACACTATATAATATGTATTTGTGGTTTACTGATCGAATGACGCCAGTCATGTCCAAGCTGGGTTGTGTGATCGGCGATCGCAGAAGCATTATTTGACTCCTCAATTCTATATAGCTGGTGCTGGCGAGCTTGGTTGAATTCATCTCGCTCTTCCTTCTATCCATTATGATTCATTGCTAGCATTGACCTTTGCCAGTATTAACCAGGCAGAAGACTTCTCGAGGGCTCATTCACGCAGCATTCGACAGCTTCACCGCATCAAACACATCCTCTATTCCTATATTCATCGCTATACAATGGACTTGATACTAGTCCCAAACAACCCAGAACACACAGTACTCGTCTCTCCCAATGGCGTTGCACACTATCAAGTCACGACAACCAAGTTCGGCGGGCGACGCGTAACGCGTGTAAAGCGACCCGCCGAGTCGGAGGAAGCCAGTCTGGTTGCAGAGATTGATTGGGGGAATTGGGACACCCCGACGGTCGTTCGATGTCCTTTGTTGACAGGATATGTGAGCAAAGGACAAGGCGTGCTCGCGACGGATTTCTTGTACCAGAAGAGCAAGTTCAGCTCGTGAGTACCAAAATGTCCTTGACGTCTATGTTACAATGACAATCATACCGATACATAGATCCCGGTATTTCCTTGGGGACGACGCTGTCGAGTATAGATGGAAGTATGTCAAAGCCATCGGATGTGTCGTGAGTTACGTAGTAGTCTCGCCCTTCAATTAAGCTCTTACTCCGAGCTAGTTAAAACGCACCGACACCAACGAAGAAGTTGCGCGGTACACATATATACTTGCGGCCGAAGGTCTCTACGCAGGCGAAAGGAAGGCGCGCCTTCGCATTCAGGCTTGCTCAGTGGAGTTGGATCTGATTGTGATTTCTTTTCTAATTATGGAAACGAAACGACGGCAGCGGTCAGGAGGAGAACCAGTTCTGTGCGCCCACGATGAGGACCCACAAGGAGATGGTGGTGGTGGAGATGGTGGTAGTGGCTAGAGCTCGAGTGTCATGATGTGCGTGAAACCGATGTAAAACAAATATCCGATTTCATTTCTCTGGGTTTTGGGGATTACTAGTACATACCACCTACATAGTTATAATGGGACTCATATTACATAGACAGCGAACTTCAAAGCTAATAAAATTAGAATACGTTGACAATCATCTATCTTTCGTTACCGGTCGTGACTCTATAACCATGAGCGCTGAAACCATTGAAATTTCGGACCGCCCGCGCAGCCGGATGGTATAAGATGATATACGCGAGTCATTCAGTCGCTTTGTGTAGACAATGCATGCCCGAAACTGGGACTCCGCTGCTCTAGGCAGGATTCGCACCAAGCTCGCACAGTCGCCAGATGCCTCGGTACTGTCATCTAGTACACAGTGGAAGTGTATGCGTAAGGGAGAAGTCAGCAAGGTGCATCCTTTTTTTTCTGATCGCATGAATTCCAGACTTGCTCAAGGCTGAGTCAAGCAGATAGTATAGGTCCTAGGCTATGGTTTGAGCGTGCCATAATGAAATCAAAGAGATCTGATGTCACTTACTTATACCTGCACCCTCCATCGTGGGTCCGCAACGGAGTCTTTCTCGTTAGTATCCCCGTACAGCTGTCTTGTGCCAGACTGGCATTGTTTACACAAACACCCCCTGGGTGCTCCTCCACATCGTGTAGCAGCAGTACTGTGCAGACGTTGAGGATCAAGCGTCTCAATAAGGTCTACAAGTAGGTGTTGCGAGCGCCGTAGTCGAAGAGTAAGGTCGTGCGGAGACCCCCTTGCTAAGCTCATGAGACCTTCAACGACCGGTCGAAACCAGGCCCTGAACTCCTCATCCTCTTTCCATCGATGACAGAACGTAGCATACCCCATGCAGAGTAATTGACGTCCGTCAGTTTGAGAGTCCACCGTAGCCATTATTTCGCCTATGGCAGACTGGTTACCCGAAAAGATCATAAATGGAGCAAGGAGCCCATCCGAGCGCAAGATTTCGCGTATCTGAGCAAGAATATGGACGACCGTTGCATTGTCTGAGCCTGGATTGGCGTAAGGGCGAAGGAACTGAGTATCCCGGCGAAGAATATGGCACCACGCAAAGAACTGTCCGAAGACAAAGCTAGTGTGCATAAACGCATATTCCCGATATTCCTCATCGGCATCTTCAGATGCGAACCCCGCGAATCCAAAGTCAACGATATTGAGCAATTTGGAAGATAAATCATCAGCTGCTAGGTGAAGGGGGTCGTGGTACTTTGCAAAGGTAGCACTGAGCTCCCTCTGGCGTTTCCGCTCTTCAGATTGGGTGCTAATCCAAGCGCTTATAGTTGCTTGAAGAAGAGTACCGGCAAGGGCCAATACAGCTACGACGATAGAGACGATATCGACCATGGCGAAGCGCTGCCTTTCCAACACCAGTAGAGTGATGGTTGAGGAAAGAAAGGAAAATGACTATTCAGTAGTTGACATCAGGTGAGAATGATAAATCAGTTGCTTTGGATTTACGTTAGAAATTGGCATATATTGTATTGAAAGCCGGGCCTGAGTCACTGCTGTAGACAGTGCGAAAATGTTCTCTTATCCACGGTCCTGGATTGTTATCAGCACCCGTCCTAGCCAAGACTTCTAAAATTATACTTACATATATATAACTTCGAAACTTATCATTGTCAAAAGGTGTTTAGATCGGCGAATCTCGCATGCGAACAAGGTCATACGCGCGCCTCAATGAGTACTTCGATTCATCGAAAAAAGCTATCAAAGCATATACAGCCGTTCCTGAACTCCAAGGGTGCGTCTCGATACTCTTGAATCTGGGTCAAATATAGTGTATACAGCATCTAGCTGTATGTTTTTTAGGACCGCGTAAGCACAGTACCAATCTTCCATTGATTACTTGATGAATACATTCGAAATCTATTCATGATTGAGAGTATATCCTATGCTTTTTTGGAGCTAACACGCACCTGAGCATCCCATCCCTGATGCTTCATGCTTTCCTACACCACGTACTGCGAATCAATTTCTTTAGATTCTGTGCCTATGCTATGCTTGCATTGAGTGCAAGAGCAATCTTTGGGGCGATTTTGAGTGCACCGAGACGTAGCCGTGCTATGGAGCTTCTGAGGATCAAGGATCTCAACGAGATCCACAAGTAAATGCTGTATGCGACGTAGTCTTTCATCTAGAGGTAGCCCTCTCCTCTGTATGTTCCCCGATCCTCCATTCAAGGCTTCTAGTCCTTCGGAAATTGGTACAAACCATTCCCTGAACTCCGCGTCCGTCTTCCATCGCCGAGAAAAAGTAGCATATCCCATGCACAGCAACTGGCCTCCCTCGCCTGCCGACTCTACCATAGTTTCGCCTATGGCAAGCTGGTAACCGGAAATGATCATGAACGGCACCACGAACGGAGACATATCCTTCTCTTTGTTGCTACGACAGATTTGTCGTATTTGACTGAGTATACGAGTGACTTGCGCGTTTTCCGAGCCAGGATCAGTATGTGGGCGCAAGAAT
>RCHF01003044.1:0-15373 GCA_003987895.1 Neonothopanus nambi | reverse complement strand
CATAAGGTTACATGAACTACTAGAATACACTCAGTCTCCACTTTTACATTGCATACCTCAACGAAACATATATTGGTTCTAGCTCTGCAGAGACAGCTCGATCACTTACTTCTTTGTCCACTCCTTCGCGGTGGCAAGGAATTTCGCCTTGTCGTTTTTCAAAAGCTGTCAATCCTTCATCAGAACTGCTGACTAGTGCAGAACGTAAAAAGACCCACAGCTGCGATATCGGGTTCAAAAGGGTCATCTGGACTCGGATTATTGAGCTTCTCCTGTACGATCGCTAACACTGCAAGCAATCTCTGGTCAGCATACCGTCTGTGGACCGAGCAAGAACCCTTGCCTGTTGAAAGTGTCACGGAAGGCTTCCACTAGATTCAATCAATAAGCCAATAAGTAAAAATGCAGCACAGGATCCACATACCTCATCTCGCAGAACGGGTACACATATTGCTCCCTCTTCATTGATGCCAGGATGATAGATTTTCGTCTTGAAAGTTACCTACCAACGTTAGATGAAATTTTGCATCCCTATTGATTGATTGAGTGTTTGTCTATACCGTGGGCGCCTTGAATGGGAAATTTGGAGGTAAAGTTAACGTGTACTTGAAGGTGCCACCTTTGTAAGGAGAATCTGGCTGTTCGTTTTTGGTAAGATGAAAAGGTCAGCGATATGACAAGATTCCTTACTTCGGCGATGATGGTGCAGTTCCACTCAAAGAGATTGTTTTCTTGGGCCTCAACCGTGACATTCTAGCAAAGACGGTAAGGTGCGGTAACGAATTCGAGGTGAATGCAGAGATACCTCTAACGGGTTATTATTGATGTCAGCCAATTCCTGACGAGCGAATTAATGGGATCGACTGAGGATCACAAGATAGGCAACATACTTTCTGAATTCGTCTGTATCGGAGAGTTTCAGGTCGATCGAATCGTACTCAAGATTGCCACTCACCGCAGAGCAGTACTGGTCATGGTAGGAAAAGGGGTGATTGTGAGCACGTGACAATTTCAGCACTTGAACCAGTACTCAGTACTTGGTACCCAATACTACTATGGACGAAGACGTGATAATAGTCGACGATGTAGAGCTGCAGGAACCTCAGGCTGGCCCTTCAAATGACATGAATCCTCCTCCGCCTCCTTCAAATACTTCTGCCTCTGGGTCCCGCACCTCTTCACGTTTACGCACGACGAGCCATGTCGCTACACCATCTGTAGAACCTACAGAACGTACCACTCGATCTGGTGCAGCAAGAGGAAAATTCCAGCCCAAGCTCAAGCTCAAACTAAGCGAAAAAGCTGCAGCCCAGGCGCCAGGGATGTCCTTTCTGGGTCAGTATGACCGCGAGCTGGATTCGGATGATGAGGATCTGGCTTTTGAGGAGCAATTCATCTTGCGTATGCCTCCAGGCGAGGACTGTGAAAAGCTGAGAAAGATGGTTTCCTCGAGGGAGGTATCGCCTGACGTGTGGTTCAAATTCAAAGGTGAGCATGCTTTAGTTCTGAAACAATCTTCTATTTTTACATTTTCCAATCCATTTTTTCAGATTCACGGCGAGCTACATTCCACATTGGCAACAACACTTACACCTCAAAACTCGTAGATCTTCCTTGTATCATCGAGTCTCAAAAGACGCTCGATAACAAACAGATGTTTAAAGTAGCGGACATATGTCAGGTCAATTTATGTCTCTGTATCTCTCATATACGATTTTTAACAAAGGAAATGTGCCTTTTGATTTTATAATTAGATGCTCGTGGTAGAGGATCGCCTCGAGAGTGAAGAAGTTGTGGCTCAGCAGAAAGGATTCAATATCGACGACTTCATCTGGCCTCATGGAATGACTCCGCCGCTGCACCATGTACGGAAGCGAAGGTTTAGGAAGAGGATTAATAGACGTGTATGTATCTAAAGTGATCTTCTTCAAGAGTTCCACTGACTTTGACTGTGATATAGACAATTGAGACTGTAGAACAAGAAGTGGAGAGACTACTGGAAGAGGATGCGTTGGCATCGGAAATTAAATATGGTATGCTACGTTTGCCAGTTTGTTGTCTGAAAAACCTTCATCTCCGCTTCAGAAATTCTCGATAATGTCAATCCCGACCTTTCGGACTCTGAATTTATCGAGAGGGAGGAACCTATCGATGCACCGACTCCTGCCATTTCTGATACCGGCGATCCTCCTACACCGGGAGGGCCTGGCGACGATGGCGAGGAAGAGGGTGAAGGGGAGGAAGAGCAGGATGGTGACATTGATGAAGAATTAGCAGCTGAGTTAGACCTTGCACTAGGCGATGAGGAGGAAGATGGTGATGAAGAAGAGGATGAGGATGAGGAAAGTGAGGAAGAGGAGGATGAAGATGATGATGACGACGACGACGTGCAGGCCCGAAAATTATTGAACGAGGAAATTCGCGATCTGGAGGCTGCGGTGGCAAAGAAGGGTAGCGAGATCGCCAGCTCCGCAAATCCACTGATTAGGGTCAGTTCTTTTCTCCTACTTCCATGTATCTACAAATTAAAGCATGTTCTCTTTCGTTTCTAGAAACGATTTGAAGATGCGTTGAAGAAATTGACGGCTGATCTAGAAATGAAACAAGCACAGCGCGATGAGATGAAGGAAAAACAGAGACTGAAAAAGGAAGGTATTATGCTTGACGGAGACCGCGACTCAGATTCAGAGGGCGACGGGGACAATAACGTTGATCAGGGAGATGATATGGACGAAGATGCACAACTGTTTGGTACAGATACAGCAGCTCCAATGGAGATAGTCTAGGAGTAGGATTGCTGCTAGTGCACGGAAGTCTTGAACAAAGCAATTTACTTAGCAAGTGGACGGTGGGGGGTCAAATATTCAAGTTAGGAGACTTTTATTGAACTGTCCATACAATGCTCTCTGAGCGAGGTCTTGAAAGGTTTCGAGATGGTGTCGAGAGTTGTTGTTAATACATCAATTTCAAATACAGTGAAGCCGTTGGAAGTATGTATATGGTGCTATAAAATACTGAGTGACAATCACTCGTTGATGTAATGCCTTGCGAATAGATCATTTTGTATCCAAATAATCTTAAAGAAGAATCAGAATTGTTCGGTGAATCGGACTGAAATTGAACGCACCTTACTAACAGCAGCAATAGCACTGGTCTTTTCAGGTAATGATAATTCCTCATCTTTCAAATGAAGAATTGCCGTCTGTAATACAGTCTGGACCCAGCCAAGTGCAAGGGCGCAGTCACGGTCTATAATCGAGGAGTCAGTAAGCGAAGATTGAATAGACTGAGGACCGACTCACAAGGCACAACAAGAGGTGATACGTGTGTTCGATGTTTAAAGGATTTTACACCGGTGTGCATGATCCCAACTTTGTCCATGTAGGCCCAAGTTTTTCCGGACGAATAGTCAGACATCAAAACGCGACGAGCCCAAGACTTCATGAAAATCTAGAAGATTGTTTTCAGTATATGTGGTGAAGGTGATATATCCATGACTTACCTTCCGGTACACGAGCTGCGCACTGTCTAGTGTCAGATCTTCAAGCTTCGTTGGTAGCGGGCCGTCAAAACCCTGCTCTAGATTAGCATATAAGACAACATAGAAGACGAAGACTACATACCTCGTTCCGTTTCAAGAATACCTAGTACAGAAACTGACTCAGCGAGAGGAATTAGTACAAGGAGCAAGATAGTAACCGCACCTGTTTAGTGATATCAAACTCGAACAGCTTGGCGTATAAGTCGTCCACGACTTTCGGAATCAAGTCGTTCACCAAAGGCGCAACCTTGTTCAGTATTTCCTGGTCTGCACGCCCCCACATGATGAAATCCTTGATATACGCAAGGCGATCTTCTAAGGACGTCCTAAGGAGATTTGGGTCGATTTCTTGGGTTGAAGGTGTTGCGGGAGACATCGGGGAGGCAGATGGGACAGAATCTGCCTCACCAGAGAAAGGACAGGCTGGCTTTTCTGCATGAGGAGTAGTCTGTCCCCCGTCTTCTTGAACTTGTTCTGAGATGGGTTCTATGTTTTCTACAGTCGACATTGAGGAGTACGATGGATACGAAAATGACCGGAGATATTCGTCATCTTAAGAGACGACAGGCGGCCAATAGGATACTTGGAAATAGAATAAAATCGAGAGCGATTCGAGGCCCTGAGGACATATTGACGACGACGAGTGAAGGCTGTGGCGGTCCAGGTCAGAAATCCAGATGCGCCACTCTCAGGCCGAAAAAGGAAAGAACATGCTCACTGACTTCTCGTCACCACCTCCAGAGGCAGCGTCCCCTCAGCCCGTTCTCGCTCAGCCAGCAAGCAAGAAAAGAAAACGAGGCGCTCAGCCTGCTTCGTCTCCTGCTCCCTCAGACCCAGGTACTCCAGAGTACGTGCTTTTTCTCCCGTTCTCGTGTCAAGGATATACTCACCTATCTCAAAAGGGTTCTCACTTCTCGTGCTGACCTCTTTTCTCGTCCTCAACTTACCGTTTCTCGTGGCCCTACATTCGTTCCTATCTCGGATGGATCTAACTACTTCAAGACCGAAAACATTGGTGTCAATCGCGTCGGTTTCCGCTACACGCCTGCGGGGATCAAACCATCGGGGTCCATCATCCATTTTCGCACCATTGAAAGCAATCCACGATCGTACAGGGTTAGTTGGGAAGACAGAAGCCCATTTGTACACGTTACAAAAGATGGTCTAGGACTGTTAGGCACAAAGGGTTATCGCAGTGCGCGCTGTAATGCGCCGGTGCGTGAAGGGAAATGGTACATGGAGGTTAAAATTCTTCGTGGTGGCGGAGAGTCATCAAACGACGGCAGAAGGGACGGCTGTCATGTCAGAGTAGGATGGGGTCGGCGAGAGGCTCCTTTGAATGGACCCGTTGGACTTGACGGATACAGCTATGGCTACCGGGACAAGACTGGTGACAAAGTAACTCTCTCGCGACCCCGTCCCTATGGACGCCCATTTTCTTCAGGGGACGTGGTCGGCATGTACATATCCCTCCCTCCCAAGCGATCGCCAAATCCCAAAGATCCCTATGATCCTGCGCATCTTAATCGTCAGCGTATTGCCATCGATTTTAAAGGCCAGGAAATGTTTGAGATGCAAGAGTATCCGCAGTCAAAAGAAATGATTGCTCTCATGGATTACTCTGGTAAATCCTCAAACACATCTTCCGTGCCGTCGACCTCTAAAAAAGGTGGTGGCGTTAAATTACCCGAACGTTCCAGTGGCCCAACCAACGTAGCCAACGATAAAAATGCCAACCTGAGGCCGCTGCCTACTTTACATCAGTCTCGGATATCCTTCTTCGTCAACGGGGAATGTCAGGGCACTGCATTCCAGGATATTTACGACTTCTTACAACTCCGGTCGACTGACCGAAAGGCCAAGGAGAAAAAGCGTTATCGTGAAGGGCTTAAAGAGTCTCACAAGGACAATCCCTTCGATGATGGCACACTCGGTTATTACCCATTCATATCTCTTTTCAACGACGCCTCTGTACAAATCAACCCAGGGCCTGACTTTGATTACCCTCCCCCTCCTGACATCGATGCAATTCTTTCCGATCCCAACTCAATACACACCGAAGGGCAAGAGCGCACCTGGCAGCCCATCTGTGAACGCTACTATCAGTTCATGTCCGAGCAGTGGGAATTTGATGAACGTGAGGAACAAGAAACTGAGGCCAGACTGGCTCAGCTAGCTGCTCAGGACAAGGCAACCGCGGAAAAGAAAGCACAGCGCACTAAGAAGCGGCAGCAGGCCGATACACGAAAGCGAGCGAAGACTCAAATCAAGGACCAATCACCTTCAACGAGCAATGAAGAGCGGCCTGCTAGCTCAATGTCATATTCTACGATGCAGCCACAGCCAAGTCCTCTACGGTACGCTAGCACGGTCGCAGATGAACCTGCTGATTCTCCTGCGGCTACTCTTGGCAACTACGCCGACACTCCTGGAATGCGCAGTGGGTATACATCTGAGAATGGAGAGGAAGAAGTTGGTGATGAACCGGCATTCTATCATCCTTCTAGTGACAATGCAGGTAGAGATTCACCACATGTTGATGATTTCTATCAGTGATCACTTCGTAGTCTACTCGAATAACATTAAATTATATTAGATATATAGTTGGGGATCTCTCTTAAGGGGTATCTGATAATAAAAGAGTAAAAGGAGCGTGCAATGTAAGAAATGAGCATAATGTAATTTTCAACCTCGATTCCAACGAGGCGGTGGGGTCCGGACGGTATATCTACAACATGCTATGTCAGTCGCGCACAACGCGTTACCCGTCGACTAACTCACCCTGTAGTGCGGCCAACGCCTTTCTCCTTTTCTACGCGAATGTCAAAGACAAGATCTCCAGTAGACTCGTCCCATGAGGTCATACACCAATTTCTCCGGCCCATGATGAACTTCTGCTTGCGAACACTACCGTCCGGATCCTGCCCAAAGAGAGGTATCTGAAATTCAAAAAAGTCATTACACAAACGCTATCAAATAGCGAAATTATATACCATCGTCTCATCTGTTTCAACGTGGTGCAGTGTCTTGTGCGTTTTGTTCGCTAGCGATGATACGAGTGCAATGACACCGCCAGGTCTAATTTTTACATTAGCCTCCCTCTATCCAATGGTTTTGAATTGAAGATAATCTTACGGTGGTGTATTTACGATGGCACCTTCCAAAGCAGTGGTCTGAGGACTTATCTGAACAACAATATAGAAGGAAATCACATACTTGTAACGACATTGACCATGTAACGGTGGTCCATTGCTGGTATGACCTCCGGCTTGTTTTTTACTTTTAAAGTCTTGAACAAACCAACAGCAGCGCAGTGCACATCACCAGACAGGAATGTCACTCGGATGCGCTTCATTAAAGCAAATTGTTGTAGCTGCTGAATAAACCAGTTTCGTTCCCTCTACCGAATGCGGTCAATATTGGCCAGGCGTGCTTTCAGTGCATGGGACTAACTTTATGGGTTCGAGCTGTCCAGTGGTCATTCTTTAATGATATTAGTCGAAAACGTTGAAGTAGACTGGAGCGTTAAACGAACTAGATCATCTAGCAGTTCCGCTTCGGCATTGAACTTGTTGACGAAACCAGAGAGACCAAGAGAACCATTTCTACCAAGCGCGACGAGAGGATTGAACTTGGATTCTAATGCTCGCTCCAACGCCACCATACGGGGGTATGCAATAGGAATCCCTAGCATGATGTGAAACAATGAGTATGAAAACACAAATATGAGAAGCACAATCGCTAAATACCGATTTGGACAACCAGATGCTCAACCATTGGAGGTAATTCATGCAAACGAGCAAACACCTTTTCATACTCCGTGGGACTGCAGACTTGATCTTTCTTCCGCTCGGCTCTAGAATTTAAATATGGGCACAAAGCAAAACTTGGAGCTAATAACCTGATACGCACCTGCAGTCAAGCAAAAGAATAGAGGTCTGCGGACCTAGATAGCCTAAAAACGAGTGTGAAGGGAACGGGACGAAAGGTCCGTGCTTTCCAATGATGACTGATTTATTTACATGGTTTCGGTCGTCGAGTCCGTCCACATCAACTGTGCAGAGGTTATATTAGCAATTTTTTATGCCACCAGCGAAACCTATTAAGGAGCTACCGTTCAAGAAGCATTGAAATAACAAGAAGAAAAAGTATCCTCTTGATCCGATTCTAAAAATCATAGTCAGTGACACAGCAGTAACTCTATCTTAACTACTTGCGTTCGAAACACTGGGGCGCTCTGAAGGTCGTCTGGATCTGTGATAAGATTAATTAAACTTGTATCCAACGTCGTATGTCTTGACACGTACAGCTGCCAAAACCGTCGATCTGAATTACAACTTGTATGAGCCAGAAGTAATAAGTAGAGCACGAGCACACGTACAATATCTGGCAACGTATTAAACGACGTCAGATACAGCTTTAGCTCGTGCTAGTTTACTTACCATGGTCATCTGTAGCATGGAAGAACCGTGAAATATGTATCATCGCGCTACAGGCGCGGACAGCAGAGTCACTCACCACACATGTTCATCATGGGTCTACATAGATCGTTAATGTAATGATTGAACAAACAGGCAAAAAACATACATGCTGCTGTTCGCGCGCGCGAAAGCGCCAGTTCGAAAAGCGTGGCAGTAATGATTGAAGTAAAAGCGGTCGATTGCCTCGGCAATTTCATCCGTGAGGGGGAATGTCTTTTTCTCTTCTGGTCTCATCTTTGATACCCAGTCTTGTAATTCTGGCTCTCGCGTAAGCCTGCAAATAACTTCAATAACAGATTTCGAATGGCAGTAATAGACACCCGACCCGTCACAATATAATTGATCTCCGCCACCAACTAGTACATGAAAAGGCTCCTCAACATGTTTTGTTAGTAAATCCATCCAACAGGGGTCGTAACCAGTTTGGAAGCCAGGGCCACAAAAGTCGTCTGGGTTCACTCCAGCTGAGAACCCATTGCACTACAAGGACCATTATTTATAGTGATGAAGACAGCGGAAGTGTACTCACCGAGTAACTTGCCCATCTCATGTTTTGGTTTCTGCCAGGTACAAAGAAACGCATCCGTTGACCGTTATTAACGCTATAATTAACCTCCATCTCATTCGGTCCCAGTGGTATGTGAATCATAAATCGCCAAAACGTGAAGGTCCTTTACACAGAGTCGGAAAAATCAAACTTGTACGGTAATTAAACTGGCCACGTACCCGCCGGCACCCCCGTAGACCCAGATCTCCTGTCCCGGCACTTGCTCTGAAGAAAAGTTAGGGCCGTGAGAGGCCTCGCCGTTTAGTTCGCTGATAGTTACAGCTACGGATGTTGAATGGGGATCAGCAGGATGGGGACCCAGGTCGAACGATTTGCCGTTAGTGCGATTCTTAGCTTTAGACCGCTGATGTCGGGGTATTTTGTCTGGATCCCACTCGTATGTCAACGTTGGATGAGGTTCATATGTCGAACCAGAGTCGGCAGCTAGGGAGCGTTCAAACTAACATTCAACAACAAAAACGGTAGCTTCGACATACTGACTATGAGAGCGGCACCGTGCCAGATGCCATTTTGATCCGTGGTATCATATCTTGACAAATTGATTTTTAGCACTGCTTATCTTTGTATTCGGGTCGAGAAAATAACCGAGAATACCTCAGTAACGGGCCCACCATAAACTAAAACACGCGTTAAGAGCGGCGTCGATTCAGACAGTTCAAATGGACACACCTGGAGATGAGGATTCATTCGAGCTACACGCAAAGTTTTCGATCTTTCCACGGCGCTCATGCGCGTCAATTGGCTTGAAGAAATCGAGGGTTGACTTGATGTACCGAAAGTGAATGAGGGATCGTTGTACATATCATCCTTCGCAGGAAGAGGTGGCGGTCCAGGTGAGGGGGGAGGTAAAGGATGAAACCCTCCAATGAACTGCTCGTCCATAGGTCCGACTTGCTCCACGGGTAGAAACCTACCATCTCTACCTCGATGGGGTGATTGGAAGTAGTCGCTCTCCTACACGAACAAAAAGTCAGAATAAAGAGAACGCGGTAAAAGACAAACTTGCCCTCTGGGCGCGACGATGAGCTTGCCAACCTGCATTATCCATATTTTTGTTAGAATTAAAGAAAGAGAAGGAAGGACGAGAGCTGGTTAGTAGGTAAGAGAGGCTAAGCCCAACATAGGACTTCACGAAATCAATCCGACGTCATCTGACTCTGAGCGCTCAGCGCTCTCTGTTTCCGGCATTCTCCGTACTCCAATCAAAAATAAATTCCCAGGGTATGATTATGTAACATTCCGAGTTCCGTCTAACCAATGTGCTCCACCACTGTCGTTACCAGCTTCCCTTCTTTTACACACGTCCGTAACATCTCTGGAATCGCTTGCTCCTCAAATATCCCTTCTTCCTCTCCTTCTACCGGAAGTTGTACATTGATCGAGCTGCATTTCGCAGTCGTGATCTCAGCATGCAGACTATCTTTGGACAGGTAAATCATTCCCGCATCCGTCGAATCTACCTGTATCATCGGCGCAGAACCGGTAATTTGAACGGTGAATGACGGGGACTTTGTGACAGAAACTGAAGAAACAACAGAATCGATCAAGACTTGAGTCTTCACACAATTCACTGTCTAAGATGTAAGCGACCATGTTCGTCAAGCAATTAGTACAGTACCGACCTAAGGACACGGCATTCACTTTGCCCTTGATTTGAATGATACTATTCTTGCACCCAAAGATATTGATAGCTTGGTTAAGTTGAGCTTCTTCAACAATGAGACTTTTCTCGTCTTCATAATATTCCTGAGAAGCACTTCAATCTCGAAATCATATAAGTAGAACTACAAAATGCTCACTATATTCCACGTTTTGCCTTCAAGAGCAAACTTGGACGGTTTCTTACCCATTAGAGCCTGAGGCTTCGAGGGCTTGATAGGCTTCTTCGGGGCTAGAACAAAAAGATTATCGTCAATCACAGTGCCTCCAATAGTTCTATGATGCCAATGAAAGCAACTCACCAGATCCCGAAGAGCTAGGGACGACACTGCTCGCGCGCAAAGCAGGATTTTTATGAGTCATTTCGCTCTTATCCACTTTACGCAGCCCTTTAGTGACTTCAGCCCCACGATTAATTTCTGCAAAGACTGCCGCAGCTCCCCCCACAGCACCAGCACCGGCAGCGGCAGCAGGTGGAGGGGGAGCGACGGGAGGGGGTGGCGGTGGAGGAGGAGGAGGAGGAGGGGCACCTCCTGGAGCTGGAGCTCTGGCAGAGTACTCTGAGACAGGAATACCCTGGGACCATGTTAGTCGCTTTGGATCAAAAGCAAAAGTCAATCCATCGTACATTAGGATTCCACGACAGTCCAGTGGTATGATACTCCATAATATACTTGCGGGTTTCTTCAAGGAGCACAGTAAATGATCTGACCCACTCCACATGCCTTGCATCCCTATTTATTGATATCGATGAGTAGTAGACTTTTTACGAAGGAAGATATCATACTTCTCCTTGTACTCTTTGATTACTCTATTACCGTAATAGAGTGCTTGCTCTTTGGTCTCAGTGACGTAGGGGCCTGGCTTGGACTACGCAAAATCAATACGTGGGATATATTTTCCAGCAGAGAACCACTTACATTGAGGACCCAACCGACCCAAGGTGCAGCTTCGCCAATCACCATAAGATGTGTATACCAGTCCCTATCTTTACGATTGGCTTCTTTCAAACGAGAGATAGCTTCAATGGTGGACTGGAATGGTACAATAAGGGTTTGAATAGCTTGATCATCCGGTTTCTTGCACGCAGCAGCAGTACTAATCAAGTCGCGAATATCTTTGAATTGTTTCTCCACAAGAAGAACCTTGGATCGCCAGAAACGGTCAATATTATCTCAAACAGAGATTGAATGAACTCGTACAATCTCAATCACGGTTGCACCGGCGAATGATTTGGTCAAGTCTACAAAAGGCTTAACCTTTCCATTAAGGACAACTTCGTCAAATACGACAACGCTCTTGGGATCCTGCACGACTGAGACCGGTGCAGGTGGTGGGGGAGCGGGGGGCAAAGGGGTAGCATAAGAGCCGGAACTTGATTCGTCCCTAGCTGTCTCGGGTTTGCTACTAGGCCATCCTGCAGCTGCAAGATCCTCGATTCGTGAGGTTGCGGCTTCAAGACTGTCGCACCGAAACATGAATGTTGGGCACGGGAAATATAGATAGCGCATCCATACCGTTTAATGATTGTAGTGAGAGAATGTAGTCCTTGAGACATTTTAGTCTGTTCGACCTAGAGTAAAGAACTGAGACGCAGTCAAACACCGTACTTAGCAACTGATGGCACGCGCGCGCTTGCACTCCTTGACGGCAGATTCCGACATGTAGGTATGATTCTCGAATGAATACGCAAATCTATTGCTTAAATCTACTGACATATATACAGTGAATGCTAGTCGTCTATATCTTCGTGATCAGAAGTAGCCGTATTCTTTGCCTTCTTTTTAGCTTTCTTTCTTCTACGACGTTCCCTCTCGCGCTGTTTAGCTCTTTTAAGTTCTTCCTTGGATAAACCCGGGTTCATGAGTTGGTCAAGCTATTCCATTGATATTATCCATTAGCATAGAGGGTATAGATATCTCAAACAAAACCAGCCTTATCAACCAAGAGTCGTCGGGCAAGTCGTCGGTTTAATGCGAGAGAACGAGACTCTTGACACGAGACTCGAATTCCTGTTGGTTTATGCAGTAATTGCACGTTATTTTCAGTTTTGTTTACAGATTGCCCACCCTAATAGTTATACATAAGACCCTGTTCTTGGTTCGACTCAGGTAAAAAGACCCACCGGTCCGCTGCCTTTTCAAGAATTTTCCAAATCCAATCTTTTTGAATGCCCGCAAGTACTCATGACAGTTGGAGGCTTACCACGCACAAATGATTCTACGATATCCTTTTCATCCAGCTCTGGAACCTTACGTTGACTATGAGCTCTTTTCAGGGCGGAATAGTTCATGTGGCGCCTGGGTGGTGGATCATCAGGCAGAGGAACAGCACACTCTGGACTAGACCATAAGCAAAATTCAAGAACGTAAATATAAGAAGCAAAGGAACTTACTTGGGAGCATCGCTCCGGTCACTGCTCGTTCTGCTACTTCTTGACATAGGAGGAGGGCTTTTGATAGTGTCATTTGAACCCAATTCAGTATCTTTGGTAATTCGAATTTCTGTGAAAGGTCAGCACAATTCACATAAATTTAAACAAGGACTGACTCCAGGTATCTTCATGGTCCTGCGGATCTGTCACTCTAGTAGCTTGTACGACGTTCTTTCTCAAAAATGTAGCAACATCTCTGGCGTGTTTTGCATGCTCCTCGTAAGCAGCGGCATCTGTCACTGCCTGTGCTGCGACTGCATCTTGCCTCATTTTAAGACGAAAAGCTGTATAGTTGTAATTAGAATACAATACATTGGATTTGCAGGAGAAAAGACTAACCTTGAAGAACGCGGGTATCGCCTGTGACAAAAATGAACGTTCGGAAGTAGACTAACTATACCTCCAACTCTTACCTGAGAATGTCGTCGAGGCCGCACGATATAGATTTCGATAGGCGGCTCTTGCGGAGGCCTTGAGCTCAGCGGATATTGACATGACGAGTTGAGCGTTAAACTTAGGATGTCGCTAAGTATTACTGCAGCTGGAGTTGACAAGCAAAGCCAAATAGACTGGCAAGGCTTGCCGGCGCCGCCGCCTTCAACTTCAAGCCGCCTCTCAGCAGCAGAAAGTCGTGTAATTAGCCGCTAGAGAAATCGTTTCATGCGTTTGACGATCTACCAGAACAGCCACTTCATCCACGATCCAATACGACGCGTCGAATGTGTGGAAAAATGGTTCAAAATGACTGGACCTGCCGCAGAAACGCACTAGCAGAGCGATATATTATATAGAAGACGCCTTGAAATTACCTAGAAGATACCTAGAATAAGTATATAGCGACAGGAGTCCAGTCTTGCTCAAGATTTCAGTGCATCTGCGACCGTATTTCGCCCCTATTGTATTTAGCACGTGACCCTATTAGCAGTCGCGTTAAAGTTCGTTTGGTGTATGTACCGGAGTTTTAAACCACCCTTTCCGCCAACCTCAACAATCTGCTCCCTCAACCTCCGCGTCCTCTGAATTACATCGGACACAGCTTCACTTGTTGCATCCCCCGCCATATTTTTTGCAGTCAGTTGTCATGTCTACCAAGAAGACCGCCGCCGCCGCCAAAAAATCCGTGTCGAAGAAAGGAGCCAAAACGACGCCTTCTCACCCAACATGGATTGATATGATTAAGGTATGTTTCTAAAATACACCTGACTCTTTCATGCCTTGCTATGTACTTCGCGTCATGCTTTCGGCCAGAAGACGCGGCTCGATATCTGGCTCGTTGCCATTGTTTGCGCCGCTGTGTCGTGTCTTTGCTGTGCAAATTCATGCCGATCCTTTTTTCTCCCTTGTCTCTTCATGCTACATTCTACTCTACGCCGTGGTTACTAACTGTCTGCGTCTCAATCTTGCATTGATAGGAATGCATTGCTACTCACACCGAAGATGCCCGCACTGGGGTCTCAAGGCCTCAAATCAAGAAGTAAGTTCCTTTAGGTGCCGCGCGAGTTATACGATATTGATGAGTTCGATGATAACTACTAGATTTGTTGAAACTAAGTACAAGCTCGAAATTGGAGCGGCGCAAATAAGCCAACTTTCTAAGGCCCTCATGTCAGGAAGCGAGAAAGGAGTGTTTGTCCTTCCCAAAGGCAAGTCTTTACCACTCCTTGAATCATATCATAACTAAAGCTTGCTGTAGGTCCCTCTGGACGCGTAAAACTTGCTCCGAAGAATAAAGCCTCTGATGCTTCAGAAACAAAAGAAGTAAGAGGGTGATCTCATTTATTAACGTCTTTCTCACACACCTGATAGAGCAAGCCATCTGAAAAATCTAAAGCTAAATCCGTCGCCAAGCCCGCTGCCACGAAAAGCACGAAGAAGCCCACAGCGAAACCTAGAGCCAAGCCTGCTGCCTCGGCCAAAGCTACCCCAGCTAAGCGTGCATCCGCTAGTGCTGGTAGCAAGACTGCTACTACAAAGGCTTCTAGCACCGCCGCGTCCAAGAAGGCGGTAGCAGTGAAGAAGCCGTCAAAGGCCGCTACTGCTAAAGCTAAACCTTCACCTGCAAAGAAGACTACAGCAGCTTCTAAGCGAGCGCCTGCGAAGAAGGCAAGAAAATAGAGTTTTTCTTTTCTAATATCAATTTATCCTGATACATTACTCATAGGCTGCCACTGGAGCCACTTCAGCGGCTAAGGCTAAAGCGGCTGCCAAGAAGCCAGCTCCGAGATCTCAAAGGGCACCGGTCAAAGCTGCGTCTACCAGGAAGGTTGGTTATCTGTGATAGTGGTCAATGTGGAAGTTCTCACTTTTCCTCGCATGCAGGGTGCTAGACGATCTTAACTAGCAACTAGCCGGTGACCTCTGTGCCTGTGTTATGTGGAATCTTCATTCACATCTTGTGATATTTGCTCATTGTAGAAGCTCCTTGCTTGTGTACTTTCATCTACCTGACATCATAGCTTTCATCAGCTGCGCCTTCTGGGCTGGTGATGTTCCCCTATTTGTGGGTTTGTATAGCATGATAATTTATTGCTGCAGTATAAATATTGAGAGTCTTTACTTTCCTTTCATAGTGTAGATTTGCCTTGATTCGTTTTGTCTACATATTGTAATTCTCGAGCGCCTACTTCAGATTGGAATTGAACGGTCAACGTTTGAGTAACTTGGCAAACTATAAACCATTAAATGAATAT
>RCHF01003041.1:0-21473 GCA_003987895.1 Neonothopanus nambi | reverse complement strand
CTGCTAGGAATCTATTGTATTCTTCTTGTTATTGCCATATACTACCTCGTGTCAGTGAGCCGGCGTAGTATCTCGAATCATTGTTCTAATCTTGATTCTCGCCATTTCTTTAGACGCAAAGGACTGCATGGATCGGGATCTCTTGCCAGGCGTTTTCTCCTCGCCGCTCTCGTCATTATGTTCATCTGCGATACTTTCATAGTCGCCGATAACATCACTGCATTCTTGGTCACCACCCAAAGCCTGGGCCCGGAAAAGATTCTCAATTTGCAGTCAATCATTCTGGACTTGGAAATAATTAGCGATGTGTTTCCACGAATCAACGTGAGTTCTTTAGGCATTTATAAACTCATTCCGTTGTGCTACATCATGATTCTGTTCAGTATATCCTGAGTGATGCGATCGTCGTCTGGAGGGCCTGGGTGCTGTATGATCGACGTATAGTATTTCGTGTAATTTTGGCGACCTGCTTGCTCTGCACGTTCGGTACGTCGATCTTCGCTGCACACTGTATGTCTCCGGACTGACTTCATCTAGTCATCTCCATTGTCGATGGTGTATTTGCGAAGATATACGACACGCGGTTCACATCTTCGAACTTTGCCCCCATCAGGATTTTATTGCCTGCTGCGTTGTTGTTCACGAATCTCGTTGCGACGACCTGTGTGGCCTATAAAGCTTGGTAAGGTCTTTGCGTCATTTACCCCCGCTTGCCTTGATCCTGATCCTGATACCGCCTCCCCTCCTTTAGGGAATACAGACGCGCTGTCCAGACTGCCTTCTATGGTACCGCAGGGACTAAGAAAAGCAGAGCCGAGAAAATACTCCTGCTTTTAGTCGAATCTGGGTTCCTGTATTGTTTCGTATGGGTGTGTATCCTATTCGTACTTAATGATTCCTTTCCTCGTCTGAGAAACTTATATGATTAGATTTTGGTCATCGTCACAACATTTGGCCATGTGCCCACTAACCCCAAATCCCTGTTCGATATAACACTTCCTCAATTGACTGTAAGGCTTTTAGGTTGAATTGGTCCGATTACAGCAGTATTAATCCATCCCTTCCCGCAGGCCATCTATCCTGCCATTATAATTATTCTAGTAATGGGTCGATCGGATTCAATGGGCGGTACGACTCTGCAGGGACGTCAAACTGGTCCCAGTCCCCTCAGCATCGAATTCAACGACAAAGGATTTCAAACTAATTCGTCAACTCCTATACTTCACATTTCGTCGTTGCCTGTCGATTCGCGGGTTTAGTACCCTTTTAATCCTCTCCCTCCCACCTCGCACTTCAGCAGGGCGAAATTTGGGATACAGATTCATATATTATTCCTCAACCTGATTCGCTCATTGACACTCTCTTACCTACTTACCCTTACTTACTGTAACAGTTCACCAGCGCTGCCCTATTTATGGTGTACTATGTAACTGGAATGTAACAATTGTTTGTATAAGTAGGCACTTCTTCCAAACCGGTTAATTCTACCTCTACCTCTACCTCTGCCTCTACCGTGGGTGACGATCGACCTCGGACTTCGACAAAAATAATAAGCTTCCAATCCATCTCACGGTAAGTGCTGCGTGCTACATATGTAATGCTATAGCTGTCAGAATTAGATCGAAGCCGCGTTCCGTTGTCATGACCTTCTGATGCTGCGAGGATAACATAGGATAACATCCAATCAGACAATTACAACAGAGCTAGTGGCGCCATTCGTTGCTCAACCGGTTATTTCGGGTCCTTCAGAACAATGGCTCCTTTAATGTGATTGTTTGCAGCTTAGCCTTCTGACCCGTAATCCAAGGTTCCCAAAGAGGCCTACCTTCGCATGGGCACAATCGTTTATCCTGGAGTGAGCTGAGGTCGAACATGGACCTTGATGATTGTCGCTATGTGACTGACTGTCGAGCTAACATGACAGGCACAGAGACACAGAAGCACTAGTGTCTGCTTCGTATTCGTAAGTAGAACGGTGGGCCATTGGGTCTGGAAAACATTTTCACAAAATGACAATTCAATCGTGGAGGACCCCGGCGCCATCCGTATTCATTTCTTCCGTAAGTCAAGGAACAAGAAGAGCTCGAAGTGGCGCTCTATAGTAACACGTTGAAAATTCATGTCCTGCTTATGGCCGAATGTAACGCTCGCAGCACTATTTTAGCCGCAGCGGGGCAGCATCATCCCAACAAGTGATCCCTCCTTTCCTCTCCTTCGAATCCTCGTCCTCTGGCTGGTGAGTTAACGACGGTCACTGATTAATTGACCTATACCAGGAAACCTTGTTCAGAGCTGACGTCCTTTTATAGTGCCACTGCATCTCACCTTGAAGGTCTCTCAGCTCCTCCTCTAGCTACATCCCATCCTCATTAACCAGAACGATGCGAGCCGTCGCTATCATTGCTCTTCTCTTCGCCTCAAGCGTCATCGCAGTTCCCATCCGGTGAGTTTCCCTTTTACCGCTTTACTGAGCCCCGAATGAATTTTTTTCGCTGACTCGTATGCGATGACATTAGGGTCGCAGATGGCGAACTATTCCGGCGAGACGTGGAAGTTCACGTCGCGAGAGAATGCGAGGATGTTATTTGCATCGTCGAGCTAGACAAAGAAGTCGCATGAGCAAACGCAATTCGGACGGGGAGGACACTTGTCGAAGGAGGTTGAAGTGCTGAAGTCCGATTCTCTATTCTTGGACACGTTTGAGGGACATTTGTACTTACATTCATTTGGTTTTTGTTTGCTTCGAGAGCGAGATATCTCCTTCGTCATATACCCAATTTCATGTACATAAATATCCTGCTCAATTGCCTACGTGTGTAGCAAGCCCAGTTCGTCGTCAGTGAGGTTGAGCATTGGCTGAAGGTATTATTGCGTCTTAATTTGTTCCGAGCATTGGATTTTTCACGTCAACCTTTGATAGTTGATTGTGCGATATTAGAATCT
Organism: Neonothopanus nambi; assembly: GCA_003987895.1. NCBI lineage: Eukaryota > Fungi > Basidiomycota > Agaricomycetes > Agaricales > Omphalotaceae > Neonothopanus > Neonothopanus nambi. Next base: position 18,530 of record RCHF01003041.1, on the reverse strand, counting down.
GAGCTAGATAGAAACTCATTAAGCAATTACTCACTCAGTCCACCAAGAATAATACTGGCATCTATCCATGACTAAAACCCGTCATCTAAAGCCAAGGCTAGAGAAACAAAGGCTATGTTCCTTCATTCTCCCTCATTGAATGTCGTAGTTTGCGCGTTTCGAAGGTTTCTCAATCAAGAGGGATAAAAATAATCAGGACCTGGGCGGCAATGTCAAACCCAAACCCGTAGCCATCGTGAAAGATTTTGCTACTCTGCGCTGAGACGCAACGGGGAAAACATCCAGCTGATATCCATGGGGAAGTAGGCAAGTATTCAGGAAGATAAACCAACCATTTAGAGAAAGCGAGGTCCTGAAGTCTCTTGTACAACGCTGAGCGCCAACTGAGCGCTTCAGACAACAAATGGCGCTTAGCTTTCTGGGCGCTGGCAGTGCTTATGTCATCCACTCTCCTTCCTTTCCCGCAGTGAAGGCTAGACCTGAAGCACGTCCCTCTTTCTCTATTGAAGTGCTCAGCTTAACCATCTTCATTAAGGGAACGTCACCCAGCTTAATTAAGGTCTGTCTTTCTGAACTTGAATTATGGTGTGTAGTTCAATGACACCTCATGTATAGTCACCTGGCACCGTGACAGTGGCAAGCTAGAAACTGATTATAGTCTAATAATCATCTACTTACTCATCGAATCAGTTGGCCCATATGTATATCGATCCCGCTGTCGTCTTCACCGGTGCCGGTACACCCTCAAACCGGAAGGACGTCGAGATGGCAGCGTGGATCAGCCGCTCGCACCTGCCCCTCACAACCCTGATAGCGTATGAATACTATACTCATTGACAAGACCGAACTGTCAGCTCGAGGTCTAGACTAAGTATATTCTGCTGTAGACAAGCTTAAAATGCATGCCCCCGTCAATGAACAGCTCATTGATATCTTCCAGGTTTTCCCCTCCCCGCTTTCTGATTTCCGTTCATTGGCTGGTACATCTTAGCTTCAATGCTTCACTCGAAGCTTTTAGCTAACAAGAAACACCTTTTTCTTTTTCAGTGCCACAAGCTTTAGGTCCTTTCTCTCTTTTCGTCACGGTATTCACCAACTCTACATTCAAATACGTTCAAATATTCGTATCACGATGCGAGCCATCACCATCATCGCTCTGCTCTTCGCTTCATGTGTTCTCGCAGCACCATCACCCTACCGGTACGTTACAGGCCACAGCCATCCTCGAAGCCGATGTAGTCCTATATTCACGTTCTCCTTCATAGACGATACCCAGCTATTGGAGGCCGTAATGAGCCCGAGCTCTCTCAGCGAGAATGCGAGGATGTTATATGCATAGTTGAGTTGGAACATACAGAAGATTAAGTAGAGCTGAATTGATTATGGGAATCATTTATGCCTGGAAGTAGGAGGGGAATAAAGCATAGACGGCGAGGTTGAATACACATTCTTTACTTGGGTTTAAGTAGCTGTTCTGAGAGTATTTGTGGTCCAGACTCCTGATTCAAGAGAGTTGTAAAATCTGGTAAGAAAGGTATTGGAATAAGGATGACATTCAGAAGCCTTGCTGAAAAATAACTGGCAACAAGGCCACACGAGCCCCGGGCGGTCACCAAGGGGGTACTTTAGCAAAGCTGAAAAAAGCTGTCGATGAAAGGCGGCATTGCATTAAGGGGGAATCGAACCCCCGGCGGGTCGAGATTAAATGGCAACGACCCAGGTTACCACTACCCCATTAATGCACAACAAGTTTGGCCTGCATTGCAATTAATTGTGATTAGAAGGACAGAAGAATCGTCGCCTCACCCCACAGTCCTCTTGTATCTTAATATGCAGCTGTATATTCTACTACGACCTCAGGACTCCCAGCCAATTACTACCACCAAGTCCGTCGCCAGTGTCGACCTCAACATCGACACGTCACCTGTAACACAAACGCCAGTTTTTGCGAGTCTTCAACCAGCGGGGGAGCAAATGGGGAGGAACAAGCACGGGGGCAAATAGTGGGGAGCATACCAAAGGAGAGCGAAGGGTTAGAGGGGTTGGATTAGAGAGAGAGAAGAATGAGGTGACGGAGGGAAAAGCTGACAGGCTGGAGCGGAGCTTACATTCCACGCCCAACTCGAGTATTTCTTCGTGCCATATACAACGAATCTTCTCTTCAACGCGAGCGAGCCCCACAGGCCGCCAGTGAAGCAAGATGGTAACCTGAGGCTAGATTACCGCCCTCCAAGAAGATATGTGACGATGAAGATCACGCTTGAATGCTACTGTCGTTCGAGAAAGGTAGTATGGGCTTTTGAGGAGATTTCGAAGCAGGTCTGGAAGCCAGGATGAGGAGCACCTGGACAAGGAGGGAATGAATAGCGTTCAACGGGTATCGAGGGTGCAGAGCTGCATGAAAGAGAGAAGACGAAGAAATGCAGGAAAGGCAGATGAGGAAAGGCTGATGAGGGAAAAATTTATATTCCGTTCACCGCGAGAAGGGGGAGGACCATTGGGGCAGATGCGGAGGGTGCAGGAGAAGAGGTCGTAAAATGAGGTAGACTAGACCGAGGTAGCAGGCAACGCCGCCTTTGCCTCAGGGGAAGCGAGGTTCGACTATTGGAAGTCCAATCGTCGGCGAGCGCGCGGGGTTCCGCAAGTAACGAGTAGCGTGATCAGTTCTCGTCAGCGCTGATATGGGGGTGAGAGGCGAACTCGCGGAAGTCCACGAGGCGGGTTTCAATTCGTGATGTTTGAGAGTTTTCCAGAGTCGTCGTGGGGCTCACTCGACCTCATTACTTCAGATATTCTCTGAAGGAGTCCAGAGTACCTGAGTTCACGGAAAATTCACTACATCACGCCTGGTGTTACAAGCCTGGCCAGGTAGAAAAAAAAAGATCCCTGTCATGTCCTGGATATCATCTGGCTCGTTCTCGGCTGTGCTGCCAGGTGCTGCCAGCTCGATAAAATTTTTCCTTCTATACATGATCCCCAAGCCGTGCTCCTTCTGTCTGTGCTTCCTTGAGCTTCTGCTAGATGGTTGTATTAGACTTCGTACAATTATGACCGCGTGAACCACACACCTTTCCTGTTTGACTTCTTGCTTGCTACAATACTTCGCCAAAACGAAATAGTAAATGAGTCAAACTCTCCATCCCTCTGTCGAAGGCTCCTGAGAGCAGGTGGTACCACTCGACGCAGTTCCGAGATCGGAAACCGCCTAATTGAAGGACAATAGGAGGAGGCTGAGTCGCTTTTGACCCCGACATTATCCCGTGCACACTGACGGCGTAGTGACACCCGTTGAAATCCACCAGGTGGTTGCAGGTCACACCACTGGAGTACCTGCGAGCACAACAGGAGGACCTCTTTCCACACCAACGAAATAGGTCGAGGTGGGGAACCAGACCAGAAACCACCTTTTCTTCGAACAGCTTGTGCAACACTTGACACCGGCCACCGACGATAACAGCCACTCGAGAGGAGATAGATCAACACAGACCCTTGGGTAAGAGGTTTGGACTCTTAGCACGAAGTTCACCATAAGGAAAACGTGGGTGAGATACATCATCGCCACCATCGAGTTCGACAACTTTTAAATCCTCTCCAAGCTCCGGAATAGCTACCCCAGCGCCCTTTCCAAGGCTCGTTCGTAGTTGAAACACAGAAAGTGAAGAAGCGACAACCGCAGGTAATGAATAACATTCGTCAGGCGAAACGGCACAAACGATCTCCTCGTAGTATCAGGCAAATGGCACAGATACCGTAGGATAGCAAGACCAAGAGAAAGCGATGGGATGCGGACGTAGCATTGAATGCTAGTGGAAGTTGGTGGAGGTTTCAACAAGTATGTAAACCCTAATCTAGGTCTTACTATAGGGTCTATTCTGAACTGCCACTACCGTTACTGGGACCCGGACGCAACACAGTACGTGTATCTTGTCCTGTAAATCCTCATCCTGTTCTGAGAAATTCTAGTGTTTCAAGGCTGAAAGAGGTGCACTCTTCAATGTTTATATCGTCTGTCATAACGTCCGCTAGGCGTCTGCACTTTTGAATAATTCCCACTGCGTCTTGTGGAGGCTAACTAAAATTATGGGCTCTACTCAATGCTCTAACTTTGCGGTTATATATCAAGTCAACAACTCAAGAGCTCGCCCACTCCGCTCTAATTCCTCCCATAGGACTTCCTAACAAACGATGCTTTGAAATCCCACCTTCGGCCCCGCTCTCAACAAAAATGACACTTTTGTGCTTATTTTACTCATTTGCTGCATGCCTCGAGGGGATACTTAACCAACGTATCAATACCAACAACCGGAAAGAATGGAAGTTAATTTCATCATGTACCATGCCCTGATTTGTCTGTCCGTCCATTTTTCGTAGAACTCACCACAGTGCACAGGAACTTACTCCAAACAGCAGGCCTCTGATTCAACAGCGATAGTCATCGACGTAGACCCTGATCTCTGTCGCGTTTGTTCCATTTTACACTTCACAATCTACACAATGCACTCTATCCAGGGACCAGAATGCCTCTTTCCTACTCATGTCATTGTACAAGCCGTCCAAGCCGATCGCTTCCTGCGCACGCTGCACGATGAAGATCATCTTCGGAATTGCGGTATCGTTACGTGGTTACTTTTTTTTTTTTTTTTTGCTAGGTGGTTGTACTAAGCGAACGTATGTTCTGCAAATATGCAGCAGATTGCTGTGTTCTGTCTTCTGTTGATTTTTTTTCTAACCCTGATGCAGAATGACACTGTAAAATTACTCCATAGCTGAAATACAATGAATTCACCGATCTGATTCTGACAGGAAGAGAAAGCTGATGGGGTCTGGACCCAAAAATATTAATATTCGTGGACCGCGTCACGCTCAGCACGCGATTTGTCACAGCATCGATTAATTCTCACCTACACGCGTGATGATTCTATCGCGCGCTTTTCTTTCTTCCTTCCTGTTCTTTATCTTTAACATTCATTGTCTCGCTCGAGAAGTGAGGGAACTGTCGCATTCTTCATCTTATACTCACTCTTTACTAACCTTATACTCATCAGGGCCTTGGGAAGACATATCTTGAAACACAATGTCCAGTTACAGAGGTGATCGCGGCGGTAGAGGTGGCGCGAGAGGGAGAGGTGGTGGAGGCGATAGAGGGAGGGGTGGAGGTGGCCCTCGAGGTGGAGGTGGAGGATCTAGAGGCTACGGAGGTGGAAGAGGCGGTGGAGGCGGAGGACGCGGTGGCGCTCCAGCTGGGCCACCCATTGTCGGGCAAGCCGGCAGCCTCAGCAGCGGCTCCCAACGCGTTTTACCGACAGTTGGAGGTATGTTGCCATATATCTCGCGTCTTTCCCCTTTTTTTGAAACTTCTTTCTCGTTTTTCACTCTAGATCACATCACGACCATCGGTGTCAAGAGGCCTGGATATGGGACCGCCGGGAAGGTCATTAAGATCATGGTCAACGCATTCGAAACTTCTATCCCGCAAACTCTGATAAGGCATTATGACGGTGAGTGACATCTTCAATCACCGGCTTGATTTCCTGTCCTAAATTTTTTGCTTAGTTGGTGAGTATACCATATCCTCTCGTGTGTACAATAATGAAACAAAGTCCTATAGTTATAACGCCATCGGAGCAGACTCTCCCGATGGCGCTCACTATGGCGTTGATTCGACAGCTGCAGCTAGACAATCCCCAAGTTTTCACGTCGCCGGCGGTCTACGATGGGCGTAAAAATTTATTCGCGGCTTTTGAGTTACCTCTTGGGCCTACCGGAACGAACCAGGTGTGTCGTCATCATGCATTCTCCCTCCTTGTTCCTAAAAGTTATTGGATTAGTTCGACGTGAGCCTCCCTGTAACAGGAGGCGCCGCTCGTCCACCAAAGGTGTACAAAATCAAACTGACGAAAGTTGCAGAGATCAATGCAGAGTACGTCTTGGTCAGCTTTTTCTCATCATCTGTATCTTGATTGTTTTCGACAGAGTCTTGGAACGATTCGTTCGCGGAGATCAGTCTCATGACAATTATGTCCTGACTGCTATCACGGTGAGATCTGTCAATAAAGTTTGTATTTTGGTTTCATACTCATTGTACCCTCAAAAGGCTCTCAACGTTGTTATCCGAATGGATCCATTCCTGCGTTACACGTTCAACGTTCGTTCTTTCTTCACGAACACAGGATCTCAACGAATTGGCCTTGGCCTCGAGTTGTGGCCAGGGCTATTTCAATCAGTACGCCCTGGCATTGGGCGTATGCTAATCAACGTTGACACGTCAACTGCGCTGATGTACCGAAGTGGTCCTTTGATCACTCTCTGTCTCGAGTTTCTTCGCAAACCGGTTGATGAGCCAGCCAAGTGGCTGACTCGCCAGGCCGGCATGCCAGATCGTATTCGCCTCTCACTTTCTCGTTTCCTTTCCAACGTCAAAGTGAAAGTTACATCCACGACTCCAGGTGAAGGAGGAGGGCCTGCGCGTATGATCAAGAAATTGAGCTCGTTGGGAGCGAACGAGCTCACGTTCAGTTTAAGGGAGGGCGGAAGCATGACTGTTGCTGACTATTTCCGGACTACCCGGAATATATCACTCAGATTTCCAAACCTTTTCTGTGTCGAGGTACGCTATTTCTGAGTCTATGATCGTACTTCTGGTTCTAACCTCCTTTTATAGATCGGTAGTGGAGCTCTGATCCCCCTGGAACTTTGCGAGGTGGTTCCGGGGCAGATCGTGCGTAAGCAGGTGCCACCTGAAAAGACAGGTGATGTCGTGAAGTTTGCGACGAAACGCCCTCGCGACCGCCTGACGCGCATTGTGGATGGTGTTCAGAATGTAGGTTTCCACTGCTCATGCCGTATTATTTGATTTCTCACGTTCTTTCGTCGTCTGTAGACTCTGGCATATGGCCAATCCGACTACGTTCGCGAATTCGGAATGAACGTGAACACGGCCGGGCCCTTGCTCATTGAAGCAAGAGTTCTAAAGACTCCCAAGCTAAAATATGGAAAAGGTAGCACTGTGGTATGTAAATCACCTTTATTCTTGTGTTTGTACATACTGATGTAGACTATATCAGGTACCTGCGAACGGCTCCTGGAACATGTATGTCTATTGGTGTTGTTTCCATATTATGCTATTAACACGCTGTCTAGGATCGACAAGAAGTTCTTCCGTCCAGTGGCAATTAAACAATGGGGTGTCGCTGTTTATGAGCGGCAGGACAGATTCGACGAGATTACCATTAAGGCCTTGATCAAAGGATTAATCAAGGCTTGCGAAACTGCTGGTAAGTCGGGATAAATCATTGCGGCAAATGTAAATATAGCTTATTTTTGCAGGTATGACTGTTACTGTTCAGACTCCGAAATGGAAATACTTCAATGGCCAGTCTAATGTTGTTGCTGTGAGTCGTTTGCGCTGCGCTTGTTTCGTTGTAATATCCGACTAAATATGTGCTTTTCTAGGATCTGACGGCGTTTGGTACGAAGATCTACCAAGAAACTAAGCAGCCGCCCCAGCTTTTCTTGGTGGTCCTTCCCGAGACTGGGAATGATATTTACACCAGCGTTAAACAGTATGTTGCCATTTTAGTACCTAACGTTGTGTTCTAACACGATCATCAGTTTTGGTGACTGTGTCAAGGGTGTCGCGACTCAATGCGTCAAGTCGCACAAGAGCAAAAACGCGTCGTCGCAGTATTGGGCTAACGTTGCTCTCAAGTGAGTTTGTGTTGACCTCTTGTGTGGCGTCCTCTCAACCCTAACCGCATTAGGCTGAATGTGAAGCTCGGAGGTATCAACGTGATTCCGGACGGCAATGAATTGACTGGGTTTGTCGATCCCAAGAAGCCGACGATCATCATGGGTAAGTCCATATTTGCTTTAATATCATATTTGGTCACTCATTTGAGCTTTTCGTAGGTGCTGACGTTATCCATCCTGCACCCGGCTCCGAGGGTCGTCCGTCGTACACCGCCCTCGTAGGAAATATCGATACCGATATGGCCAAGTACGTTGCCGCTAGCAGAGCCCAGACGTCCGGACAGGAGATGATTGATGACGAGGATCTGAAGGAAATGGCGAAGGTACGTCGAATTTGAACTGGCTTTTGTTTCTCTTTGTAACTGATGAATCTGGGAAAAGACAATCATACAGGACTTTATATACTACCGTACTCGGATGGAACAAAAGCCGAATGGAAATCCTGAACGAATTATCTTCTACCGAGGTGAGGCTTTAGATGTTGTATATCTGAGTCGAGATTGGTGCTGACGTCATCTGTAGATGGTGTCTCTGAAGGTCAATTCAAGCAAGTGCTCGAACAAGGTGCGTTTTCAAGAATGAGATACCGGATGACATTTAACTTGAAGGTCTTTAATATTCATAGAGCTCCCTTCGCTACGCAGTACGTGTTCGATGCTTTGACCTCCCGGGCAGTAGTTCTGATCTTCAATTCTCAGGCGCATGCAAGGATCTCGGCATTTCCCCGAAGATTACTGTAATCATCGTTGGGAAACGACACCATATGCGGTGGGTATTTCATGAATGCGTCCGACGCGTTGACTTATATGATTCTCTCTTCCTAGTTTCTTCCCAGAGAATCCTCAAGACGAGGATCGTAGTGGCAATTGTCCTGCTGGAACCGTCGTCGATACCGTCGTCGCACATCCTACCGAGTTCGATTTCTACCTCCAGAGTCACGGAGGGCTTTTGGGCACCAGTAGATCCTCTCACTACTCGGTAAACTATGGTATAACTATGATGTTTCACTTATGCTCATTCTTTGCATGAATCTTTAGGTGCTGTATGATGTAAGTGCTCGGACGTTATAACACCTTTCCCTAGCTCTAACGTTGCCTCTGTGGTGAAGGAAAACAAATTCTCGTAAGTGTGTTCTCTGTTGATGGGCAAATTTGGTATCTCACCCTGTCTTCGTCTAGTGCCGACGCCATTCAAGCACTATCGTTTGCTCTGTGCCACGTTTATGCGCGCTCCACGCGTTCCGTTTCAATTCCAGCGCCCGTCTATTGTAAGCAGCGTGCCGGTCTCCTACGTTCCGCATTTTCGCTTATATCTGCGTTTGTGCACTGTAGATGCCGACATTGTCTGTTCTCGAGCCAGGAACCACTACGACCCCACGAACGAAGCTTTAATGTCATCTGAGTCGCAGACTCAGCAGAGTCTGGACGAAGGTAGGCTCCAGGCGTATCGAAGCGAGTTCCGGCAGGTGCATACGAATCTGACTCGGACGATGTACTTCTCGGTGAGTTTTAAGCTCTTCCTTGAGTAAGGACGTTATTAACTGGCGTTTTGCTTATAGTAAATGCTTTAAAACGCAAATTTTGCTACAAAAAATGATCTTGCTGCTTTCTTTGTCTTTGCTGTTGTTGCTGTTGTCATTGCTGTCGTCGCTGAAATGGATTTGAGTTGCTTTATCATGGTTTTTTGCACTAATAGGTCCAGTGGACTCCATTCTGTAATCACATTGTATCTTAGTGTTGTGTTCTATACTATCACGATTATATCCGTTAATTGCTGTAGTCTGCAAGGGGAAGCTACATAGAAGGTCAGATGAGAAAATCGCGCAGTCCTGTAGCTGTCTAATTAGCACCCGCAGGCCAACCCCGGGCCAACCGTGGGCGTTTCGCTTTTGAGTCTGAACGACATCTTGCATGTATGTACTCCAAACTCATTTAACTCAATATTCTGACGCTCTCTTGTCAATTACGACAGTGCTCAGTTGCTGGCTTTATGACTACTTCATGACGTTTTCGAGGATCCTAAAAGAATTCGACATACAACTTTAATGGAAGTTTGACTAGGCTGTAGTCATTGATCAAGCTGTAGTTTCAACGTGGGTCGGACTCGATTTTTTCTCTTCTCTTTGGCAATTTCCCTCATGGAAGTTTTTAGGCTTTTTACTACGAATCTTGATGTTTTCAGCAAGCTGAGCTTGACGGCATTTCTTTTGGAATACGTGTCAAGGGCTGGTCGAGGGTCGACGTCCGCAAGTACTCAGGCATATCCTTAGGGTATATAGGATGGAAGCATATAAAACTCCGGTGTCAGCTGCTGATTGACGAGGGTGCTATTGACTTTTAGAGAGGTGCGTGGCTGACGTTTTGAATTTTTCAGTTTTTCAAAACTGATCTATTGTATACACTAGCGCTCCTCGTATGTCGGGATCAACTCTCAACATCAGATCTCTCGACTTCTGGCGCTCGTATAATAACAAAATGTTTCGTACACCTCCATTGGAATACGCTTATGGGGATCCCGTGGTACAGCACTCAATTGACGGACGGAGTTTGACTTGAAGGTTTCAATGAAATTATGTCGATATGTCGTCTCCAGAAGCCCATTCTGAGTCCAAAAACTCAATGGAAGCTATGCATTCCATAAAGTATGTCGTTTTCTGGCTCCGCCACTCTGAAAGAGTCTGACGCGATATTTGTTGAAAGTCCATCTTTGCTGTCTTGGTTGAGGGATAAAAAGCCCAGAAAGTAGTGCTCATGTTCTCCAGCTCAAGGGCTTCAAAGTTTGGGTGCGATGTTTCAAGGAATTGCAGGTAAATGATTTCGGCAGCCTCGTATTTCTGCACCCTCTGAACGTCACCTTTCTCCAGCTCTCGGTTTACTTCTGACGGCCTTTGCGCCTGCAGCACTCGCCTCTCCTTCTTGTCAGTCACATTTCCTCTTCGCTACTTAAAATCCAACTGATTTGTTCGTCTCAATAGTGCTCGCGCGGGGCAGCGATACTACCGCTACTTGCCCGTCTCCTCCGTCTCCCAGTTACGGCTACGGCTACAAAGCGCGTGATCTGGTCACCGCACGAGCTGCTTCTGCCATCGGCTTCTCCAATTCCGAGTGGATTTATACAAACGAGGTTACAAGCCCAGGCGGAAACGCCCCACTCGGCTCTCGCGCCCTTCGCAAAACGTTCGTTGCGCCGGAAGGTAAAACTCCTGAATATGCTACCATCATATTCTCTACCGACAACGAAGGTGTGCTCTATGTCAACGGGAACCAAATTGTTGACCAACAACTTCTGGGATTCGGCGCTGGGATGTACTGCGTTAAGCTTCAGTCATGTCTCAACGTCTTTGCAGTGAACGTTACCAACACTGGGGGTCCTGCAGGCCTACTCTTTGCAGCGCAGATCACGTACACCGACGGAAGTACGACTAACATCGTCTCCGATACCACCTGGCGTGCCAACCCGGGCGCTATTCCGAACGGATTCCAGCAGCTTTCGTTCGACGACAATGAGTGGCCCGCTGCAATATCGGAAGGCTTGTACCCTGTTCAGCCTTGGGGTACCGTTAATATCGCCGGCGTCACTCCTATTAACTTTGACGAGGCTACGTGGATCTGGACCAGCGAGTTGAGCGGTGGAACAAGTGGTAACGCTCCTCCTGGCGCTCGTGCATTCCGAAGGACTTTCACGCTTCCTGATGGGCACACTACCGCCTCTGCGACAGCTATCATCACTGTCGATAATGGGTACTCTCTCTACATTAATGGTGTGTTCGTCGGTTCTGGTCAGGACTTCCGAACCGCACAGCGTTTCGAGGTCAACAACATCCAAGGGCCCAACGTCGTCATTGCGATCTACGCCGTGAACGCTGACGTCGTCCCGAATCCTGCTGGTGTGCTCGCAGAGTTTGAGATCTCGTCGAGTGACCCTAGTCTTTACTGTGTCGCGAACTGCACCTCGACGTCGCTTATCGGCACGGGGGGGAGCTGGAAGGTTAATCAGGGTACCCCTACCGGATTCCAGCTGCCTGACTTCGATGACTCAACCTGGCCGGATGCGACGTCGGAGGGTACTGATGGTGTTCAGCCTTGGGGAACGATTGCGGTCCCTACTGCGACATCTACTCCTGGTACTCCTATTGCCGGTGCCCCTGCTAGTGCCTGATTGTTTCTAGTCACTTTCCTTAAATCTTCAGCTTCTCCATGATACCTATTTAATGGGTTTTGTCTTTATTTGTCCGTTGAAGGATGTCATCCGTTTCCCCAAAGTTATACTGTTATTACTATTCTATCAACAGCTGTGTAGATGGACAAGTGACTCTGTAGTTACCCGTGCATTGAACTCAGTAATTTGTTGCCTTACATGGACCGACCAAACCGACTTCAGCCGCGGTACAACCACCTTGAACTTCGGATTCTCGGCTGAGTTGACAGCAAGTGTGGCCACTTAGAGGTATAACCACCGCTTTGATCAAAGCCACAACCACGGCCAGAGTGGAAACATTTCTGGCAGTCCTGTCTGAAGGAATGAGGCGCTAGGAACAAAGAAATAATCCACAAAGGACCTATTTAGGAAATAGCCACAACGACAACGAATCTTGCGAACAATGGACATGAAATGCTACAAAGGGTCTTGTGGCCCAGGCACATTGCAACTCCCTAAAACCATTTCTTCAAAAGCCATCTGACATGCCGTTGATTCGAGCATTATCCTCATTCCTCATCATTCCACCTTGCGCACCCCCATCGACTCCTCGCGTCCACCTTGCTTCAGCGTTCTAGCGACGAAATGAAGACCGATAAACAGAAACACTCTGACCATTTAATGCTTCGCGAGCTGGATACAGTAGCCAGCTGTCTTTGCACTGGTGAGCAGCCCGACGAGCGTATCGCTGTTACTGTGATCCGGAATGTATCTCCCTGTGTTCTGTTGGCGAAAAAGGGGCCAGTCACCCAACGCGATCAGGACATGGCTCAACGACTAAGCGAATTACTCACAGATAAGACCCCAGATGCCAGAACTTTTGTATTCCCCTTTCTTGTCGAGTGGAGCTCGAAACAGCTCAATAGCTGTGTCTTAAACCTAGAGTTATGCGTGGCCAAGTTCCGTGCGTACACAAAGCCCGCTATGTCGCTGTATCAAGCTCAGCACACCCTCAAGACTCTCCACTACGAATTTCCTTCCTCCAAAGCCTACGAACATGAGCTTCCGAGTTCATACTATTGGTGCAATCAACTCGAGAATCTCTTCGAGCTCCTTCTTTACGATATCCAGAAGAAATGCGAGGGAAATTCGCTACATTTTGACCGAACACAGCTCTTGACCCCAGAGCGATTCAAGCGGTACAGGCGAAGATTCTCCTCCCTAGCTACATGTTGCTTGATTGTTCGCTCATCGAAGATTCTCGAGTTCCTCATACGAGAGTCGAACGGCACGGAAACGGCATCAGAGAGGGTGGTTAGAAGGACGATGCGGCTGTTTGCGTGTGAACTAAAACAGAGGTTGGATGACATATGCCGGTACGCCTACGACATCGGATGGCTAGGAATTGCAGCAAAGAGGATGTTTCAGGATGGGGTTGTGCCGTTCAAGTGGGTTAGGAGTGATTGGGATATTTCTCGAATGGATGGAATGGCCGAACACACGAAGTTCGAAGATCTTGATCCTGAAATTCAGCTCATCCTCTACCTTCACGGCTCTCATGACTCGCACGAGTTTTCCGACCCTTGGCAGTGCGCATCAATTGGGACCAGTAAGCCTACGAGCTTTTGGGCAGCGCACTGGATATCAACATACAACCAGCGCTTCAAGGCACGCTGGGTTATGCGGGCATGGGATCAGGCGCAGGTCGGGGGTAGCTGGATTTGGCCGCGTTCGTTCCACATCCCCAGCGGAAACGTACTGACGGACATAACGGGGGCTCAAATAGGTATCGAGCGAGTGAATGAATTGATGATGCAGGCGATCGAGCCGTTTACCCAGCAGCGGGCAGTAGTGCAACGGTTGATGTTCTATAAAGGGCCTGACTTGTTTATGGCTGAGACACAGACAGGAAGACGAAAAAAGTTGATTGTGGAGGCGGAGCAGGAGCAGGCCCCTTCTGTTCCTCATAAACGACCTTCATCCAGTACAGACACTCGGAGCAAAAAACGCAGCGCAGTCCAGAAGATAAAGGATGTCGGACAAGTTATCGTTCGTTCAGTGGGGAAAGAGGTGCACAAATAATTTCCGATGGCTTATGATGACGAAACCAGCTCATGATAGATTTCGGCCACGAAGAATGGTATTTATGAGGGGATGAAGTGGACATTGCGAAGACGAGTCTTGCTATGTAATAAATAATACACTGCGTAGAATTAAAGTGTTGGAGGCTTGCACTGTTTGTAAATATCAGTAGAGGCATGGGAACATGCAACGATGAACGTACCGTATAAACTTCTCTTTTTTTTCCTTTGACGACATAGGAAGCATACTTGGGGCCTGACACTGTTGAGTAGATGAACGCGGGAAAAGTAGCATTATCAAGTACTGCGCCTAGATTGCTACGAGCAGAAAGGCTGCCAGCTTCAGACGGAATGAAGTTGAGTGCGCCGTTGGAAGAGAGGAAAAGTCTGGCGTCTAACTGGGCGCTAAGCACAGAGCGCCTATTATTGCGGAGCCTAAACCTATCCGCCCCGCCGACTCCCGCCGACCTGCCTTTGACCAAACTTTTACTTAACTTGTTGCGACGACTTAAGGATAACTTGCTAGCAACCAAGAAAATAGGTCCGAGCTTACTAGACAAAGCTCACGAGTGGCTACCGATACGAGTTTACCACTGGTTTACCAATACCAGGTACTTACTACTACGCGCGCTTTCTTCACCACTCAACGTTGAGACTTGGAGTAGTTAATTCAACCGAACCACATATAGTTACAGAAAGACAAAATATTGTTTATCCCGTAGTACTTAGTTAACGTTGCCAGATCCGGCTCGAAGGAAGATTCTAGGTTCTAGAGGTACAGTCAAGTCTAACGCTAAATTGAATACAAAAGTCCAAGTATTAGAACTATAATTACCGCCCAGTCATTCCAGCACCACTTCTCAGGCTTACGCATCCACCGCCAGCACCGGCACCCACTCTTTATAATAATAATTCATCCCCACAATTCTCAAATCCTTATATCTAACATTTTCCAACCTCCACCTTTGATCATCCTCGTCCCCAAGAACTTGCACCTGTACCCCCTCTTCCATACTCGCCTTCGCCTTCTTCAAAGCCATCCCAATCCTCGCGGAAATCTCACGCGCCAATTGGGACATAGTTAGAGGAGCATTGGAAGTGCTAGTCGTGTAGATTCTTTCAGGTCTGCGGGGCAAGCCTGGGAACTGTATAGAAATAAGAAACAAACACGAAAAAATTATTTAGTCCCATCGAATTATGTATGTATGTTCAGGAATATGAAGAGGAGCCAAAAGGAGCGTACTTACATCCAAAACCCATTGTGTCAAATGCCACCCGTGATCTTGAAAAACTTGAACCGGATCATCCGCACCGTCAACCTCTACCTTTTTCATAACGATGTCATACATACGCGGTCCCACTTCTCCCCCAACAGAGAACACGATAGGCGGTAGCGTCGTGGTGCCTGTATGCTCAGGCATCCTCGGAATGTACCGAAGCATCAGCTGCAGCTCAGACCGAGCCTGAGGGGGCGTTGGGTCCGAAGGACTAATCTGTGACGTGTAAAGTACAGATCTAGAAGAAGGGCGGCAAGGTACTGGGTGGACATTCCCTGGAGAGAGGTATGCGGGGTTGGAGGGTCTTCTGCGGTAATGCTGTAAATGTTTCCCTCAGTCGAAGTCGATTTATAAATGAAGATATGCTACGTACCGAGCGTTGTTGAGGGGCAGCATGATCAACCGCCAGAAGCTGGGGAGATATGGTTCCCTCAAGTTGAGAGGAGGAGGCATTATCGTTGGAGGCGTATGCGTAAGACATTGGGGCAGAGAGTTGAGTATGAGGATTGGTTCTCGTTGTACGGAGAGAGTAATAGAGCTGGAGAGCTGGAGGACTGAAGTAAGACGATGAAGAAACGTACCCCCATCTTCGGAAATTTATATCTTCATCTCAAGACGCTTGAACCTACTCGATTGCCACCCTGTGTCCAACTAGGAGGGCAAAGCGGCGCCGGGGCGCTGACGAGGGAGGGGGTTTGGCCCGGAGTGACATTCATGCGGAATAAATCGTAACCATAGGCAGATACAGAGAGTAAGTTCTTGGTCGTATAAATCCTGAACACTTCAATATCCATGAGTGGACACTTGGTGGAGTAGTGCCAGACGAGGAACAGACGGTAGGAGGTGGGTTTGACTCGATTCGTGTGCGGACCGAGCTCGAAGATTGAACAATTGCTTGGGGTACTTTCATGGGACAATTATGAACGACGAGAGTGTAGCATAAAAGCTAGAGAGATGCGTTTTGTACTGACGATGGTTTTGCGACTGAGGTCGGGTAGACATCTCAACAGTCAGACAGTGCCTTTTTCATTGTACCTATGTTTAGAAGACGTCTCCCAGGGGGCCTAGAGAGCAACTCTATTGATAACATCGTTAGGAATCAGAGGTGCCAGTTGAGACTTAATTCTGAACAATGCATATGCACCTGGCAGCGCGCGGTTACCGATGCTTATCCATTAGAAACACGTTTGAACTCTGGATGTCCGCTTTAAATGTCCTAACAGGTGCCGACGTCGGAGTGATAACGGAATTCTTAAGGAGAACAAAGTCCCATCTGTCCTAGATGATTTATATTAGCAACAATCATGGCAGTTGCCAGTTCACGCACTGTCACTGAGGGACATTTAGCGCTGGAACATACGAATTCTATCAGTTCAGCTACGCAGATATTTCAGAATGTCTTGCTTGGACCAGTTGACCAGACTCGTCGAGCAGAAAAGAGATGACGTTGAAGCGGAACCAGAAGCGGAATTGAAGCCGAAGCTATTGCAAGTTCGGCATTTGCCGAGAGCAGAGATGTCACAACAGGCAGCAGTGTCACAATCTGGTCACAACACTCACGCTGCTTTGATCAAAACCACCATCACTGAAGTTCCCTTGTGAGTATATACAGCTGTACATGGGCATTGGAGTATTGACCTTGGCAGGCCATCCATAATGCCAGATTAAGCGTTCTCCATGTATCCCGTTTTCAAAAATTTCCTCACCCTATAGGTGCTTTTGAACGTAAAAGAATTCGCGCGACCGTCATCGCAAGTATCCTAGCCACACAACCTCAAAAAGCTAAAACCTTCAACGTTAGCTGAATTGTTCGGAGGTATATTTCAGTTCGAGACCCATGGTAAGCCCCGATATATATTATATCCCTTTCCGTTATCTAACGTCATCATAGATAGCGGGTTTCAGTTGAAGTGCGGTCGTCGAGTTGGCCTCAGGCTTATAAGTAGGCAGTGAATAAGCTGTACTACTTCGCCTTCTTTCCAAGCACAAATGTCTCTTCGGAGTGAAAAATCCATCATATGGATGGATCGGATCTCTACTGAGCAATCTGGGCTTTTGTAAGTACATACATAGTTGTCAATCGGACTCAATCCTTTTGATGGAGGCACGATAGCGCTGAGATCAAACACTTGCCTACGGGCTTTTGAGACCGCGCGTGCGAGGAGGCTGAAGAGATTTTTTTTCTCTGTGCGACGTCCAGTTCGAACGTAGAAGGATTGCTTACGCTTTAAATAACGTTAGGTCCCCACCTACACGTCCTCACTCCACAAGCCGCAGTGGCGACTGTGGATCCTGAGGTTGAAGTCAGCTCTGGCCGCGATTGCCGACAGTCTACCCTGTAAATCAAATCTGCCGATGTTGTTATCAAACCGATGTAGCGCTCAACTGCGCTCGGCTTTTTCTTTCTTCGCCAGTTTCATTCCTGAAAAACAGGCCATAAAGTCTTTATATTCGAACTAGGATGTCTTACCTTCTCTAGGCCATTCTAGCTCATTGGAATACGCTCAGTCTCTCGGGCATGCTGTAGACCGTCGCCATGACATTGGCGACGTCGCCTTAGGCTGAGTAACGGAATGGGCATATTACATAAGCCATTCTAGTGCGTTAATTGAGCCATATAAAAGTTTCCCCGGCGTTGGCATTGATCAGTTTTCGGATTTCCTGCTTTTTTCCTACGAAGTCCTCTCTCCCTCTTCCCCCCCTCAATCCCTCTTTTAGAGCTCTTTCTTCCTTCTTGGAAGGCTGAAGCTCGTTTCATTCTTTTGAATTGATTCACTTTCATTTCAGTTTCTGCTGATTCCCGTACGACAATAACAATGCACTCTGCTGCTATCTCTACTCTTGCGGTCGCTCTTTGGGCAAGCGTGGCTAACGCGCATTTGGCTGCTTTCGCAAAGGGGATGTACTGTCTCAATGTGTGCAATTTTCTCATGTTTTTATGGGATAATTGTGCTGACTAGAATGGTGAATCATCAGGGCTCTAGCGGTTCGGTCAATTTGAACTCGGAGGACCCCATCTTCCCATTGTATGAACTCGAATTCGATGAGTGGTGGTGTAAGTCGTATATTTCTTTACTTTTTTCCCCATAGAGTGCTCACTTTGTCTTTTCAGTCCACCACACTAACAAGGTGCGCGCGCCAGTCCCATGCTTTCCCTCCGTTTCGGTCTAATTCGCTTCTAGTGTGATGAATTCCCTCCCGACGAAGGAGATTTCCTCGAACTGTTCGTCTGGCTTCTTTCCCCATCTCCACAATGCTCACGGACGTTTTCTTACACAGCCCGGCT
>RCHF01003039.1:0-32358 GCA_003987895.1 Neonothopanus nambi | reverse complement strand
ATAAGGGATGGCCTGGGTGTTGGGTGTGTTGGTTTTCTAGCCACAAGGGATCGACTGGACTGAGTCTTTTGCATTTGTTTTTTTTCGTTTGCTTTCTTGGTTTTCTTTCACATCACCATCATTACAGACAGCATCAGAGTGAACTGCACTTTCAACCACTCGCCACTTTTTTCCTCCTTTCCTTCTTGACTTTCAGCTGTTTTATACTTGTTCTTTTATCACATCGTCGTATTCCTCCTGACTCTTACCATACATACCCCGTCGTACTCTCATCCCGCGTGCTAGCTACACCACCATACGCTGCCACCCTCCCTTCTCATGACGCTCACCTTCTAGCCATTCCTTTATTCCTCGTTCTCTACTTTTTCATGCCGCTCCCTTGTTGATGTCTTGATTCCCGGTACAGGTACTGGATGAAGTACAGCAGTATTTTACGTTTTAATTATCGCTATATCGTCACTCAATTTCTCATTTTATTCATCCATTCAACAATATATTTTTTCTTTCCTTTTTCTTTCACTCATTTGTTGATGCCTCGAACTGTTATTGTGGATCAGGGTCGCTTTACTGGAACTCCTAACACTCATCCTTTCAGGTGCGAATGGTTGGTGAATGGCTGTGGTTCACCTTTGCCGATAAGTTCTACTGCGGGAGGCAGAACGCTCATGAACAGCCTTTAACAGCTTTTACTTCCGAAGTACGCACTTCAATTCATCCATGATTTACATTTTCCCATTCAGTTCCATTGACAGTTCACATGCATGCCTATGATGATCCCTACCCTCTCCTGGGTCCTCATTGTCAATGTTACTTATTTTGACTATGCTACACATAATTGTTTTACTCGCTTTTTCTCCCACTACTAGTACTATCACTATCCGGTCACGTATAGACTCTGTTGTTTTCTTGTAGGCATCGCGTATACCTACTTAGATATTTCGGAAAGATGTGTTGATATCAAATGTTGGAGAGCTCCTCAGGTGAATCGAATAGGCGATCGAGAACGTGAAAGATGGTAACGCTGACAATCGTAACCTGAACTAGATTCTGGAACGCTTCTATAAGGGTTGGAACGTTCAAGAATAGAAGAAGATACCAGATGTATGGGGACCAACTGTAAGTGCGGCGATTATTGGCACGGCTCGGTAGCAATCCTTGAATTTTTCCTCTCAAATACTAGTGGGCGTCTAAGCAAGCAAGCGTCTAACAAACTTAGAATCGATATGTCGTCGACATTCTGTCAGAGTGCATGCAGTGCACGCCAGCAGCTGTCAGCTTCAGCTTCCCCCTTTGACGCTCATCCGTCCTTTGAATAACCCGCCAAGCTTCAAGTCTATCCATCAAAGCCGCGATGAACTTCCAGCAGCATCCATTACAAGTCCAAGATGTCGTCTCAGGCGAGCAGTACAGATACGCCTTGACCAACTTCGTGAGCAATTCCCCACGTCGATTTTCTTCAACTTGAACCAATTGTGCTGATACGATTTGGGTTTTGACTCGCAAAGCGTATAGCCCACGAAAAGGTCGAAGAACAAAGAGCACAACTAGAGGAGCAGGAGAGACAAGTCGCTCAATTACGTGCGAGGATTGCGTTGCTGGAAGGAGGGTCTGTGGCGCAGCAAGCGAGTCAGGGGAAAGCAGCGAATACTGTCGATGATTTTTCTATTAAAGTACGCTTGCAAATCTACATTTTTTTTACCTACTGTTTACCATTGAATTCTATAGAATGCTGCTTCGCAGCTAGAAAAAATGATCAACCGATGGGCCTCAGATATCGTTCGCAACCCACCTGTATCGCTCGACATCCTTTGCCGAGCGATTTTGAGCGATCTACCGACGAGCCCTGATACGGCGCATTATGAGGGCACTTCGATGCAGGTGCAGTCTCTATTGAGGCATGCGATATCAGAGACGGTACGTCGCCTAGTCTAATAAATTCGATGCACGCTTGGTGAAGCTTACGAAGTGTTGCGGGTGCTAAGATTTCAGAAGGGATAATTAACTGTCTTATCGTGACTAATTCGAGCGAGGCGAATGTTCAATTGACAAGAATACACGAACATATATTTGCTCGTGAGTTCCATATCATCTCACAGTCCCTCACTAATAATCCCATCCTCCTCTACAGGTGATCCAACAGTAGCTTGTGTCTGGCGACGCCAAACCTTCTCTGCCGCCGTCGAAAACTGCGCACCCTTTTTAACCTCAAGCATCCTTTCTGAAAATATACCTTCTCTATTGGATGCCCTAGGTGCAAGCGCCCTGCCTACCTCCGGCAACTCCTCCATCTCCTCCATCCTCGACTCAGCGTACTCCTTCTCCCGGATGCTCCACGGATCTAATGTCACTACCGGCGACGCATTCTACCGCGCCTTCGTGCCGGAATTAGGGAGCACTTTGTACCCGCGCCAGATTGAGCTAGTCAAAAGGTGTGTGAGTAGTGAGAGGGGTGATATTGATCGGGTTGGGGCAACGGTATTTCCTGGACTAGTGAAGGTGACGAAGGGGCCGGCTGTGGCTGGACCTGAAGGGGAGACTTCGGAGACTGTTCAGGTGAGTTGCTTATATGCAATTTTTTCACTTGTGATATGAATGGGCTGACTCTAACTCTGGCACACGCATCAATTAGACTGTAGTTAGGCGAGCGCAAGTGATATGTGAATGTGCACTAAGAAGTAATGGTCCAGCGATGCAGGTACCTATGATGATGAATGGGCAAACGAATGGCTTATTACTAGTCTAGTTGGAATCTCGGGACGCGAACCAGGCTCCTAGAACCATCCCAGATATGGCTGAGAGGCTCTATGTGTAGCATTTCGCTTATGCTGTTTTATACCATACAACTTTTTTTTAGCTCCCAGCTAAATGGGTGTGATGTCTATCTGTATGATTTGTCCATGGATCTAGTTCTATTATTGCAATGGGATAATAATATGTATAACAAGATGGGCTATACCACGAGTAACGACGCGAGAGTGGCTTGAGTTTGTACCACCTAAATAATCCGTGCAAATTGAGTAAGCCTCGAAAGTGATGCAAAGCAAGACGAAAGTATAAACCCACCTCAAGAGCTTGTTGAACCTCCAGTCGCCTCCTAGCGGCCTCCAGCCAATCATGCAACATCACCTTCGCAGTCCCCTTCAACTGGTTAAGCTCCCTGGCCGCACTATCCAAATCCTTCTCATTCAAATAATACTCCGCCCTCGCCAGCACACTTAGCACATCATTCCCCTCCACGAGCCCGTGCCTCTTGAACCTAAACCCACTCAAGAAATGACTCGCCAGATGCGAAAGCAGCCCCGCGTCTTGATCCGGGACAAGCGCCACAGAGCTCACCTTCGGTGCTACAGAAGTAGTATACCACGATGCGAGATCAGCGAAGGGTTCCACACCCACATCTGGAACATCAGATGTTTCGAGCGTCTCAAGAGCAGCAGAGACAACCGGGTCCTCCCTTGCAGCAGCAATGTGTCTTACAACGCGCAGCTCCTCACGGAAGGGCTTGCGTACGGTCGAGGTGAGTGCAGAAGAAGATAAAGCACGGATGGCTGACCACAGGGCGTGCACGCGAATGTTTTCGTCTAAGTAGGCGGAGTTGTCTAGTGCGATGCGTTCGATGCGTTTTAGATGTGCCGAGAGCTCGTCGATCTTGGCTAGACGACCCCCGCGCTCTTCTTCGACGCGCATTTTAATCTCGCGGATCCAGCGACGTTGGAGTTCGATGCCTTGTGCAATGACTTCATTTTTGAGGCTACAGATGAAATGTCATGAGTATTGAATGGTTCTCTTGACGTTCGACGAATTGATCTACGCACCGTTCATTAATAAGCTCAGTCTGAGTCTTCAACTCATTCTCCAGCTTCTCCCTATACGCCTGAATAAGCTGACTCTGCCTAAGATCAAACATTTTCCTAAACTCCTCTTCCTGGCTGTCAAGCCTATCCTGAGCTTCCATCTCCATCTCAAGTAGCTTAACTGTGTACTCCCTCGTCTGCTCATCCATCTTTGTCTCGAGATTAACCCGTTCTTCCTCCCTCGCCTTCTCTATACGATCCGCAAGAGAAGAAAGGTCGCCCTTGGCTGTCTCCAGCACGCCCGTAACGCGGTTCGCAGCTTCGGGGTGGGATTTGAGGTAGGAGGCGAGGTTATCAATGGTGGTGGCGAGATGGGTGATGATGGGTTCGGATGTGCCCAGGGAGGAAATGGCGGGTGCGATGAGAGGGAGGTTAGCTACCTTTGGAGGTGGAGGGTCTTTCTTCGGGGGTGGAGGACGAGCGAAACCAGGGGGAGGTTCGAAGCCGACAGGGAGAGGGGCCTCGTATACACCACCTTTAGTAGAAGCTACTGGAACATCTACCGGAGTCTTTGATTCGGAAGGAACCGTAGGGGGCTCAGCAGCAGACGTAGGGTTGGCAGGCGACACGTCCGCTGGGAGTTTACCAGCAACAGCATCTTCAGCCTGCCTGACGAGATTACTGAGTTCCTCCGATAGCTGCTCGCCCTGGTGTTTGGCAATTGCAGAGGCTTTTCCCGTAATAGCATCCTCTGCCTTCTGAACTTCCGTTTTGACCTGAGCCGCAACATCCTTAACCCTCTCTTTCGAGCTTTCAAGAGTCTTCGAGACAGCAGCTTTGGCATCATGAGCCTTTTTCTCTACAGTGTTCTTCGCTTCCTGCACACTCGAAGGCGCACCATTGATCTTCTCCGTGACGAATTTCTGGATGGAAGTCGCCGTAGTCACCGCAGTGTCAATAACTTGATGCACCGTCACGGTATCCCAATTGTGTGCCTCGCCGTACTCGAGGAGAGCTTGACCAAGAGGAACATGCTCAGAAAAGAGATCATAGTACGTCGGGTTGTTGAATGCGAGGAACGCACTGCCGACATAGAACGTCCCGGTAAGAGTTGCAGTAGCAAAGAATATGGTGCGCACGATGCGCGGTTTCTTTTGAGGTGCAGAGGTAACCTCTGTAGCGAGATTCTAAAGGAAAATAATCAATGGCATTTACTGGGCATACGACCATGAAAAATACACGAGTTGTTACTTACCCTTCTGATTACCCTGACAGCGCCCCGTCCAGCGGACGACGCGACCTGCCTGGATGCAGGCAGAGCACGATACATTGCGTGCCTGGGTATCTAACAACCCGCAGAGCAGTAAGTATCACTGGGAGTATTTTGTATACGTCGACCAACAGCCAAGTCCGACTTTGTCCGCTCCCTGGTCCACCGCCTGGTCCATCGCTTATGTCAGCTGTCCATGAGCCTCTGCTTGTGTGATCCTCACTTCTACGTGCTCAATATGTTGGCTGCCAAACATTTTTAGGATCTCCAAACTGCAGGCTGAGGAAAGACCCGGGAAGAACTTGGAACACAGCCCATTTATGACAGTACGTTCACATATTGGACCCTTACTCATTTTTCTAAGATTAGTAGCTTCCTTCCCTTCACACAAGGTTTTGCTCAAGTTTTACTCGCCCCTTGTTCTTGTTCTGAAGACAACCATCATCATACTTCAATGTATAGTGGAGGCCTAATATATCAAGACCATTCAAGGAACAGGAGAATTTGTTCCTATCGTATGATTAGGTCTGCAGCAGACTCACACCGCATATCCCACCCACGACCCAACTTAGCCCAACTTCTTGAATATATCATGATTCGTAGAAGCTGAAGAAGAAGAACATGCGGCAAACATACATACATTCACTTTGTCACGAAATGGCTTGTCAAAGAACCTCCAGGGACTGTATTCAATGCTTACTATGCTCTTCTGCGGCTTCTAGAGCCCCAGATCATCTCTATCCGCATCTCGAGCTTCTCTGCGGATGTTTCACCATACCTTTAAAGTAATGTGGCACACATACTCGCAATATCGACGGAGAAGGCTGTTGTCTCTCAATGCGATGCGGTGCGTGTGGGTATCGAGCCCCAGCTTGAAGCTTGAAGCTTGAAGAGCTACCCTACGTGATTTGCGTCAGTTGACTAGGAACTTTAAGCTTCAAGCTTCAGCCTTCAGGCGCCTACAGCCTGTGCAAAGCATGCTTATATTATATCGATATTATATCGATATTGGGCATGGAGATGGCGAGGCTCGGTAGTATGTATGAATGATACCTGTTTCATTAACTGGAGGCTATCATCCATAATAGCCGTTGAACGTGGACCACATTGGAGCGATCGTCCTCCAATATTTTATCGTCTACTTACAGAGGACGTTGAACTGGTTGTTGTAAGCATATCCTCGAATCATTCTCACATTCGAAAGTTAGTGCTGAACAATCATTTCGTTTTGCTTATGGTTAGAATGACCTCGCTATTCGCAGGGATACATGACCTAACTTTACGAATGATATATATGGAGCCAAGACATTGCCCGGTCCTTACACGGGTGCAAATTTGTGAATTCTGGTTACGACACAGGGATGGAAGCCTTTTGATCACACTGGGATCTTTCCACTCTCCGTACTCCAGTGATTGTATCCTCAGTGTCGTGTGAGACCTCAGTTCTTCACATGCAGTCTCACTGTCATGATTTCCATACATATCTTTAATCAAAACCTGATCTGAGGTCGACGACTAACATGTTATAGAAAGCCTTTCCTTTCATGATACCATTTGGGTGTGTAGTGTGGCAGTAGTGTGGTGAGTAGGCCTGTGCGCTCTGGGAGAGGGAAAAGAGCTAATTGTGTTTCCTGTTTGAAAGATATTTCCTGTGCGTTAGTTGGCCTTTGTACATACCATCATGAAAGTTTGAAGGCCCTGTCATGCTCCCTGATCTGCCGCACATTGGAGCGAGGCTTAGCCTAGGCAAACCCCTGAGACCAGAGTTCCCGTCGGCCGCGACGAAAACAGTCTGCTTTGGTAACATTCCCTGATCCCCATCGATCTACTTACATGCTTGTGAGCCAGCGTCTCCAAGCTGCATACCAGTCTGGTCCACCAACTGACTTCCGTATTTCCGCATATGCCCGCCTCAGAGGAATAGAAATTTGACTTCCCCGCTTTCAAGACATCAGCAAAGAGTCATTGACAGAAATTTTTGCGGGATGTTTAGGTAAATCTCTACTACATATTGGAGTCGCCTGCAGCTGAGCTAATCTGATCTTTAGACGACAAATTTCATACACCTGCTTTCTCAGAAGAGTTCTCAGTTGACGATTTTGGCGTCAAATTCGCGGCTTGCCTTGTGTTGTTGAAACTTGAGTGATACATATCCGTGAAGTCCCATTTGGCATTTGTAGGTTCCAACTTCCTCCTGACAGACACTTGACGATGGGGCGTGATTGATCGGCCATGTAGCCTCGTCAGACATGTCAAGCCGAGATAATAGATTGTAGATTACTATAGACGGTAGGTTTGAGTACTGGATGCTCAAGAAACTTTGCCAACGCGCCGATTTTCGTACTCGGCTTTGTTCACATCGTTCTTTTTGCCCCGACTCTCTGACTCATCGATACTGCTTGCTCGAGGACATCTCTCCCCCTGATTCGCAGTGCGCGCGCGCAGAGTTGCTGAGTTGTTGAGTACGTTGAGTAATTTCATTTTGTCCGAGTTCAGGACCTTCTGGCAGGCGGCATTATGACTTATTTAGGAAAGCTGCGCTTGGACAGATTGACAGGAACGTTGACAATCAAAGCGATGACAGCGATAAACGATAGACTCGAGTTCACTAGCTTGTGGCTAAGAATTGTGGCTTTCTTTGAATACTTACAGCAAAAAGTACAGTAGTGTACAGCAGCAGTACTAGATGGTTATACCAGTTGTTCGTGCGACTGATCGTTAGCGCTAAGAAATAAATACACCGCATGGCTTCCGGTGAGCTACCCTGAACTCGTAGCACGCGCTCCTCTTAGAAATTCCCGATCTTGGATAGAATTTCACAACTTTCAGGTTTCAAGGCATCATTGTTAAGCAGAGGATCAAATAATGATGCGAGAAATATCAACTGTCAAGCACTGTCCCCGATTCATATGTTCTCTGCATTCTCTTCTTCTTGATGCATTCTCCGGCCTATCTATAGCCCTCTTTCTCTAATGAAAGCGTAAATCTGGGAATTTCTTCTTCAACGACTACCTACAACGGAAGGAATTTAACTTGCTTATTGTCTGGGTAGAAGGGTGTACTGGTAAGTGAAGCCATTCCAATCTATTCGCCAGAGATCACCCATGTTGACACCGAGTTCATCGCAAATAGTGACCGCCTCCACCAAAAATGGCGGTCATGACAGTATCAACACTGCAGGCTTCCCAGTCATATCAGAGTTCGATATCAACTCAAGATGGAATCAACCCAGTAGCTCCTAGCCAGACCCTTCGCAACAAGCCGAGTTTGAAGAGTTTGCTTGCCAATTCGGCGTCTAGGTCTAATTCAACTAGGTCGCCGCCACCTGCTGCTGTACCATCAGCTCGTAATGTTTCTTTCATTCCACCACCTCCACCACCACCGCTTTCGATGGATTCACCATCAGAGAGCCCACGTTTCGACAATCAGGGCGAGCCTACAACGACATCATCAGCGTCAAATTTACCCCCAACAACGCCGTTGCGAACAGGTGGCTCTATTTCTGCCGCCTCATCTCCTGTGCGGCCAAGTCCCCGTTTTCATGTCGCGAATCCAACAGAAGACCCCTCCTCACCTCCACCGCCTTCTCGAAAAGCCTCGTTATCAAAGGCTCAGGACGCAAGTAGGCCTTTGCCGACTCCGAATGTTTCCGGCACTGCAGCTTCCGAGCTTGATAACTCAAGCGACATAGGGTCTCGGTCTCCGTCCCCACCTTTTATTCATATCAACACAAATCTGCGCGCACAGCCTACATACTATCATTCGCACTCTTCGCCGTCCACTACAAATACAACGTCTCCAAGCCCTTTCTCATCTGCTGCAGCATCATCTATCGCTACCTCCGTCTCATCCACTTCTTCTATGGGCTTCGTCGCGCCGAAGCCTCTGACAAGGGTAAGCCTACCGATAGGCCCTTTGCCAACACAAGCTTCGCCTGTGTTACCACTTGCAGATCCCCAGACAACATATAGTGGCAGGTCCACGCCTGTATCATCGTCGATGGCGTCTTCTGCGACTTCGGTCTCTCCTAGGGGTCGTCTGCGGCCCTTACCAATTCCACCACCTTTGTCTGCTGCGCCTCCAACTGCATCGACATCAGCTCCACTTTCAGGACCTCGCCCACGTTCGTACTCGCGTGGTCCCAAGGGCCGATCTCGTGCCAACTCTTCTGCGGGTCGAGGAGGAGGAGATGCCAATGCGCGCCCTCAGCTCAGCTTCGATCCTACCTCCAGCTCCTATGTGATAAAAACTAGCAACAGCAACAGTGGTTCTGTTTCCAACACAGCCAGTATGAAACCCAGACGCAATGGCCCCTCCCAAACGCACGCCC
This sequence comes from Neonothopanus nambi, assembly GCA_003987895.1. Classification (NCBI taxonomy): domain Eukaryota; kingdom Fungi; phylum Basidiomycota; class Agaricomycetes; order Agaricales; family Omphalotaceae; genus Neonothopanus; species Neonothopanus nambi. The sequence goes on along the minus strand of RCHF01003039.1, from coordinate 22,964 downwards.
GTTCCCGAAGCGCACAATTCAACAGCTTCTCCGCGATGGGTAGCCCAAGCCCAAGCCCTCCTCCGGACGCCAACTCGATTGCTATCGCTGCGGCGCTTGCGGGAGTTGGAGTCGGGGGCAGTGCGCACCCGACGATCGGTAGTTTTAATGGCGGTGCTACCAATGCCAATCTGCCTACGCTAAGCGCTAAACAGAAAGGTAAATTGCCTATCCGCTCGGCACCTTGTTCGGATACCGAAGATTCGCCTGCGGCGTCTCCGCTGCGGGTCCGGAGGTTCGCTGTAATGAACGATGTGTCTGAGTCCGGATCTATTGCGCCTATGAGTGAGAAAAGAAAGGGGAAGCAGCCGATTCGGTCTGCCCCTGGTTCGGATACGGAAGGGTTCCCTTCGGCTTGGATTTCGAGCAAACAAGAACAAGGACAAGGGGTAGTATCTGCTGGGTATCCTGCCTTGAGCTGGAAAGGAGGGAAGAAAGAATTTGGAAAGAGGTCGGAGAGTGTTGGATCTGTTTCGCGGGTACCCTATTCCACTTCTCAACATCATTCCCATCCCCATCCCCTTCCTAATCCTAACAAGCCGCTCTCTATCATTACTGATTTCTCGTCGCCTAAATTGGCTGCGCCCCAGAGTGCTCATGCGGCATACTCGAGTCAAAACTGGGTCCCACCACAGGGGATAAATGTCCAGCCACTCAACATCGTCCGGCGAACCGCTACGCCGCCTAATACTAATACTGGAGTTGCTGCTACGACTGTAAATGGTACAATAAAAACTAAATCCGACTCTCCCCCGCCTTCTATCGCCAACACCAACCTCGTCCACACAGTAGAAGAGGATACGGAAGATGACATTGGCTATGCAGATGCGGGGTATATTGATGACGATCGAGTATATGTCGACGATGGATTCGACGGAGCAAGCAGGGTGGAGGATTTGGGCTTGGGGGATATCGGAGAGATTACTTTCAGTGATAATCCGCCCTCACCAATTTGGGTTGACTCGACGGCAGAAGACACTAGTGTGTCTAGGGGAAGGGTGAAAGGCAGGGGAAGGAGAAGGAACACGCCTACGCGCCGTTTGGGATCGTATGATTCTAGTATCTACGATAGCCAACAAGGGCACGGGGACGGGGACGTCAGACGCTCTTTTTCGGTTGACGCACAGGAAGAGGAACGTGCACGACAGGGGAATGGAAATGAGACTACGACGAGTCCTGTAGGCTATGATCCGGTCAACGTCGACATAGAGTTGGAGGGAGAGATGATTTTTTCCAAGAACCAGTCACCTATCAACGGATACGTTGGCGAGCGGGTGTTCATGCGAGGCAAGTGGAGGTCTCCCAGTCCACCTACTCCTGTGATGAGACGTGGAGGGGCTTTGGTGCCTGTCAGGCCAAGACACTTTTTTGAAGATTCATCGCGGCATTAACGAGTATCTTGCGCTGCTTGAATCTGCCAGTAGATTCATAATACATTGTATACATGACATTTTAAAGTACTTATTGGCGTAAAACCATATTTTGGATGGATATGTGAGGTACACCACCAGCGCCTGACTTGGCATTATAATGAAGATTAAGCTCGATCCGAAGGAACAACACTGTTCAACTACACGCACATTACCGCATACTTAATCCGCTCATACCTAGATCAGCCCTTCCGCCCTGCCCCACGTCTACACCATCAACCCCAATTCCGTCAAATGGGTCCCTCACACTGCCTGTTCGAGCACGCCACAGCTGTGTATATAGCGTCTTGATTTTCTGTAGCTCGGCATCAAGGGCAGCAGTTTTCGAGGCGAGGGCAAGGAAAGTCGTGTGTTGGGCTTGTAACGTAGACGTTATTCCTAGGTTGAGAACCCCTTGGTCGGCAATCCAAACAAAAGAGCAGCAGGATGGAACGTACCCTGTGGTGTAACATGCGTTTGATTCGTCATAGACGAGAGTTTACGCTCTACTTGCTATATATTTGGCAGTATGTCAATGGAAGGAGTGACTTCGACAGTATACACTCACCTCAATGGTAGCCTTGTACCAAACAAGCCGTTCTCGGATTTGTTGCGTAACTCGAGTGAAAAACCTACGCAGATAGTGAAAGACATAGTCAGCCAGTTTCAAAAGATAGATTTTGAAATACTGCTCACTCCAAAGGGAACGACGCGTGATCCTTCAAATACGCGCCATTGACCTGCGGATTCCTAAAACCGTCCACGATACGCGTCGATATAATTGTATCTTGCACCGCCTGATCTGCCTTTGCTTTCAGATCGCGCGTGAAATGCAAGTCATTTCGTATCGTTGTGCTTGTTTGAGTAAGATCCTACACGATAAAATGAAACGAAATGAAGATATTCAGTTGTTGAAAATCAGTGGTAAGATGAGACTCACTTTATGCACGGCCCGAACGAGCTCTTGTCCTTTCGTTGCTTCCTCTCCGAGCTTTCTCTGATGGAGATCCTTGCTGATTTGTATGCGCCCCTGGATGTGTGCACTACATGATACAGCGCGATGTCAATCTTTCAGTAATGCACCGTAGTAAAGCGACGCACTCGATCTGCTCCAACGTTTTCTTGATCTCGTCTGGGAGATCATTAAATTTCGTGGTTTTCGTAAAAGGAGGTGGGCCTGCTAGCTGTTGGACAGCAGATTGACTGAAAAGCGGAATTATATTATCTTCACTGAACCGAATCAAGTGAATAGTTAAGATCCAACGCACCCGAATCTAAGAGCGAACAACGATCATGAGCGCAATGCATACTGAAATTGAGAACACCACTCACGGCTGTTGTGCAGGTCTCTGTCCAAACATTGACGCACCACCTCCAAATGCTCCTGCACCCGCAGGCTGACCAGCCTGACCAAAGATACTACTCCCTGCATTATTGTTACCCGTATTCGACCCAAAGATCGAGCTTCCACCACCACCAAATAAACTTGGCTGTTGTTGCTGCTGCTGCTGCTGTGCAGGCTGTCCAAAAATACCCGTCCCTGCAGCGGGTTGTTGCTGTTGTTGACCGAAAAGGCTTGTGCCTTGTTGCTGCTGGGACGGTTGCCCAAACAAACTCGTTCCTGCTGCAGGCTGTTGTTGCTGTTGTTGTTGTTGCCCAGGCTGACCGAAAAGACTGGTACCCGGAGCCGCAGGTTGCTGCGTTGACTGCCCAAAGAGACTGGAGCCCGTAGCAGCAGGTTGTTGTGTCGACTGTCCAAAGAGACCGGTCCCCGTAGCCGCAGGTTGCTGCGTCGACTGCCCAAAGAGACTCGTCCCGCCCGTAGCCGGTTGGGACTGACCGAATAAGCTCGTTCCACCTGCAGCAGGCTGCTGCGTCGATTGCCCAAACAAACTCGTCCCAGCCGCCGGCTGTCCTTGCTGTTGTTGTTGTTGAGTAGGCTGACCAAAAATGTTCGTTCCTCCACTCGCCGCACCGGGCTGACTACCAAAGATACTACTTCCACCCGCTGCAGGCTGCTGCTGCTGCTGATTCGGCTGTCCAAAAGTACCTCCTCCTCCTCCTCCGCCAAAAATCGAATTCGTTGGTTGGGTGGGATTCCCAAAGATAGATGTTCCTGCTGGTTTTGCTGACTGCCCGAAAATAGAGGTGCCTGTTGTAGGCGCTGGAGTTGTACCAGCTGGTTTTATGCCAAAGGCTGAAGAGCTGAATCTATAGTTAGGATTATGTTTACAGCGTAGAAATTGTACTTACTTAGTGGCGAAGGACATGTTCAGTGGGAAGAACGCGCACGCGACGCGATGAAGAGACTCAGAGATCAAAGCAGTTTGTTTGGTTTCGAGTCGAGATTTGACTTGTGTTGTCAACAATTGCAAGCTTCTGCTACAGACTACAGTGTTTCTCTTGATACTGAATAAGTACATGGAAGCTATAATATACTATCGTACAATATATATACCAAATAAACAAACAAGTATGTTTCCATAAGATGTACAGTGAACGAAAGCTAGTCCAATTAGGTCCAATAATGACCTTCTACATAAATCCTCTAACCGGAGGAATAACATAATTATCCCCTCCATTTTCCCTCGTTGGTTCATGGTACCCAGGCGGAGGTACATTATATGGTGCTTGTGGACGAGGTCTAGGTCCGTGTGCGAACAGTGTAGCGATCTCTACGGGATGCTCGAAGAGAGGTACCCGCTGAGAAGATGAAGAGTAGCTCGAGTTTGGACTATTATTGCGTCGATGCGAGCGACGAGGTCCGGTGCAGATGGGAGTGAAGCCTGGCGCGTTAGATGGAAAGACGACAATGCTATACTAGTAGGAGCATTATCTCAATTGTTAACATTGTTTCATGTCAATCAATGAGGAAAACTCACCTCAATACTAAAATGACCTATTTGAGAAGAAGGTTTGAGCGATCTAGGGAGCTGGATTTCCCCCTCGAGTGTTCTCTGCTGCGCAGACCTCGCCGACGGGAATTGTACGGACGACGACGACGACCGCCACCATACGGCCATGGAGATGTCCTCTACACAATCTGGCACTGCAATGGGCGCTGCCATCTTGCTAGCCACACCCGAAGATGCTACACTCGAAGACGCGGGCGATTGAGACTGCTGGTATCGAGGAATAGGATAAAGAGCTGAAGCTGATCTGCATCCTCTTACACGCCGCCTTAGGCAGACACATGGGGAGTCTGGGGTGGAAAGCAGATCGAGAGCTGAAGGATCCGTAGAAGAAAAAAGAAGTGTGAGTGGGAGAGGCGCGCCTCTTGTGTAACAGGGCTGAACAAAGCAGGGGGGTGAGATTCTCATTTTCAAAGCTCTTTAGACCTAGGACTTACAGGTTTTGATAAAAACAGCTACAATGAAGGTCATGAACAATTGTGCGGAACTCTTAGATTAGAGGAAACTGACAATGCAATCAACTACGACCTGTCTTGCGTCAAAGATTGTTCCTTGCATCGTGAAAGGTGCAAAAGATTGCCATCCATCCGGATCGTCATGCGGTCCGGGCGGGGGTAGACCCTCATGATACGCCAGTTGCCTGAGAGCAGAAGCTCGGGGAGGACGCGTGGCGGGGATGTATGCAAACATAGTCTGAAGCCTGATGACAAGCATCAAATACCCATGATTAGAATATAGAGGTAGTCTGAGAAAGGGCCTGTATGGAAAGACATACTTCGAATCCACGCGGAACCTGCTTCTTTCAATGTAGACGAGCAGGTCATACTGAATACTAGCAGGGACATGGCGTTCAAGGAACGTGTGCGGAAGTCGGAAGGTACCAAGGGAAGCATAGTCATTCCTCGAAGAAGAGGCAGGAATAGATTCGAAAGGGAACGTGATCTCGTTTGGAAGCCTGAGTGAGAATGACCATTCGTATTTTCCGGACAGCTTTCCGCTGTAGCGCTGAGACGAAGAGCTTGGGCTCGATGACGGAGTACGTGGATCGCCCATATCTTTCGACCAAAGCGTTTCGGTGACCTCAACGAAAGTGACACTATCTTGGATTCCGCTCGCCATGAGCGTGCCTTTTGCCTAGACCACAAATTAATATTCTTTGTGAGTCGAAATAATAAAATTCAAGACTTACCACCACTTTGACCGCTATTATATGATCCTCCCTATTGCTTAGATCCAAACACAAAGACCCGGAAATCGGATCCCCCTCGAGAAAAGTTGGAAGTTGTTTCGGCGACGGCGCCCTACTCCTCACCCTCAATGTAGCCCAGGCGACTTTCCCCGTAGTAAGCTCATAACTATGCTCGGTATCGAACGCAACCGCCCGAACTCCTGCAGGCTGCGGCTGAGTGACAGAATAACCTGGAAGTTGAGAGTCACCAGACTCTCCCGAGAGACGAGGATAGCTAGGAGGGTTGATAGTATCCATTCGCAGTGCTTGAGCATTACACAGGGGAAGACATGAGCTTTTTAAAGGACAAGCGTGTCGTGTACATGGATGCACATGGATAAAAGAGAGGGTCAGGTCAGGGGCACTGCTTGTCCGTCAGATGGCGGCAAATACATGTGTGCTCTCTCTGGCTTTGGGATCTTGTCTCAGTCTATTTTATCACCCACGCCAGACAGTCTGCATGACTTGCAGACGTAATTATCTGCCTCGAGCCCTGAATTTTGCGCTATCTTTATCGCAATTTCTGTGCCCAGATCTAACATCTAGGGAATCTTAATCCATTCTTATTCTTTGTCCTAGATGAAATTATCGGGGCTTTCACATCGCATATTTAATGAATGTCGTCGAGGAAATATCATATACTTGGCCCTTGGCGCTGGACGGCGACCTGCTGAGACCAGCTGAGACCGCAGAGGACCAAGTCACACTTCAATCACGCACACGCGACTGCCTTGAATGCGTCTTGAACTTGGGCCACAACCACCACAATGTTAATCCCAATAAACTTCTCCACGCCCTCCTCTTTCGCCCCAAAACTCCCCACAGCTCTAGCAAAAGTCTCCCACGACGAAGTTGTTCTTCTCGAGCTACAAGGCACGCTTCAAGTCGAGTCTGAGCATCCTTCCGATCGCGATGGACAATTAGTAGGGACATTACGGATTGACGAGGACCTGGTATACTCTACTATACCTTCTACTTCGTCTATCAACTAACCTCGTTATAGAAAAGACCCACATTGCAAATAGGCTATCACCTCATCGAAGGAAAACTTACTACCCTCCCTAAACCCCTCGCGATTCTCCATCGACGTACCCTCAACGTCAATGAATCCTCTACCTCTCAACTCAGGAAAAATCCGCGATCTTCTGACGATGAAGTCGGTGGTGATGATGACGTGACAATGGACAACTTCATCTCAGACGACCCGGAGACGCACAGTCCCGACTCTGAGCCCTCGTCTCAAGTCCAATGGGACGCGATAGCAGTCGTCAAACGCAAGATTGTGTTCTCCAAAAGACCGATGCCTATAGTCGGAAGGCCATCATGACAACAACACCCTTGATCTTCAGCGGTGTGGCGTTTTATTGAAACTCCAGAATGGCGCTATGCGTGTAAAATATCTCATCATATCTTATCGTATATGCCTTAACTGATACTAATGCAGTCTTTGAAGTTGTTCCTGAGTCCTGACGCCAACACCTGCATCACAAGTGCATCAAGGGAACATCATGAGACTGCACTGCTCACCACAAGAGTCCAAACCGATAAGGCCATTGATATGATACCAAAATTTGATGTATACACTACTTACTTGGGGGCTAATTGGTACATGTACACGGTACGCAAAAAGAGACAACGACGACGAAAGAACCACAGAAGAAAACGACACGGAACAGGAAAAAAAGGAAAATATACGAGATGCAAAAAGGACGCCAACAAGGGGAGAGATAGATTAAGCTCTGATATCATGCCGACAAGCCCTTTCACAGCGATAAGCCTTTTTTTATATAAATTAGTCTATATTCTTCTTGGATGAGCATGAGCATTGAAATAAATCACAAAGAGCAATGAGACATACTAAATTACAAGCCGCCCGAGGTGTCCATGGACTGGGAATGAGGAAGGGGTGGATTTGTTGCAGAGGATTCTCCTAGCCAGGATGGAGATACAAGGAGAGACAAAAGAAATGGAGTGTGGATACAACGAAGGGAAAGCTAAGGGCTCGAGGGCAGTATGAGGAGGTTATGCAATCAGGGGGAAAGACAAATGGACGCTTTCCGTAAACGGGGATGTAGATGACACCCATGAGTGATGCGATACTATGGTGCATGACTGTTGCGGGTATCATGCCATGCAGAGACCAGATAATTACAGAGCGAGTGAAAGGAGTGATGATACAAGTTGGAAGCAGAAGCAAAAACGGTGATGAACAGATGGAGGAATGAATTAGTTGAACCCATCGAAATGACCTTTCAGGATCCTTTCTCCCATGGGAGAAGGAGCTCGACGGGGTCTTTCACTGAGGGTTGTCGCACGCCTATGTTTGGCGTCGCGAGGGAACGGCGTCGCTTTTGCAGTGGGACTAACAGCGGAATTAGGAGGTGCCTCTGGAGGAGAATGTTGACCGCCGGTGGGCTGAGACACACAAGGATGAGACATTACTTGATCGACTAATAAAATTTAACTTACTCTCGCAAAGGCAGGTCCAGTAGTGCTAAGAGAAAGTCTTCGCAGGAAACCAGCACCTCGTTCAACTTGAGCTTCAGGAAGAGCTGCATTAACTGGCTGAGCGAAGCGATCAGCAACAGTCATGCTTGCGCGGCGGGCGTGATGAACCGCATGCGGCTCCGTCTGAGGGGGAGATTCATCTTCTGGAAGTAAGTAGTGTGAGTCACAATCAAAATGTATCATCACGGCGAAGTCACCTTCAAATACGGGGGCTGTACCAAACTTACGGAATGGGAACGTCGCAGCATTTCCAGCGGTTTTGGAGGGCGATTGCGCTAGGAAGTAAGACAGTATAGGAGAACTGCCGGGCGAAGGAATGCTAATGCGAGGGCTAATCGGACCAGACATCGGGGTTGGGAGATCCGGAGGGCTAGCTGAGCTGGAAGACCCAGATGAAACAGAGGCAGAACGCCCTCGAAAGCCACGATTGCCAGCAATTGGGATTGGGCTGGAACGCCTGACGTGGTCAACAGAAGATTTGTTGTTGGACATGATACTGAGTTTATTCGAAGAAAACAAGTGAAGATGGTGGTAGAGAGAGAGAAAGATAGAAAGGTAGGGAAGGAAAGGAGTGCAGCGGAGTCTGAAGACTTATATATTGAAGTGCGTGGAGTAATCAAGATCGCGTAGTCCCGATCTTTCACGTGATCGAAACCCTAACGTAAACCAATTTTTGCGATCCTCCGTCTCTCATTCTCTAACTACCACCGCCGCTCCAGGCTCCATATACCAGTTCTGGATGCGCTCGTTGCTTTATACAATGAGTCTCGATCTCACGGACATTATTCTTCTCATTCTGCAACCATCTAATTTCCGTAGTCACCATTGTTATCACCGGTTCCGAGGCAACTTGGCTGATCGAGCGGTGTCTGGTAATCATCTAGTCCCTTCCAGCTGCAAACCGACAATACATTTGCTAAAGCTGCTTGCCTACAGTCGCTGGCTTAAGCTTACTCTAGACCTCTCGAGTCACATCCTTTTCTCATCTACCCTGGTACAATACGGCAGGCAGAGGCTCGCCGTTCGTCTATTGCTATCGTTGTTTCAGAAATCCCAAGTGTTCTCCAAATATCCCTGGAACTTGCCGTTTTTCAATTGAATCTCACTGAGAAGGCACGAACTTCGCGCTCTTTTTCCCCGCATCACGAGGACACAAGCGACTGCAAACCTAAAATTACCCCGGATCTGCACCATGATCAAATAACCACAAATTTGAACTGATCTGGGTTGTCTTTACGCCAAGATCGTATGTTGCTGAACGATAACATACGTGTGCCGTCCATACTAGAATGCTTCCATCCCCCCTTGTTTTTGCTTAACGCGGGGGGTATTTTGCGCCTCCCGAATTTCAGATCACAAGATTTGTTTGCACGTATGATTTCGGTTCAACGTTTGCAACCCATTCGGATGACCTCAGGTTTCTGGGTGAATACCCTTCTCAAGACCCTCAGATAGGCCGGCACCTTTTGCAGTGCAGAAGGATTGGTCGTTTGATCGTAACCTGATCGGACTGCCTGCTGCCTAGTCATATGGCAGGCTCCGACGATTCATGACGTACCGAAAAGGTTAGCCGTTTCTTCGACTAGGTGATTGACTGGCCTCGGTAGAGCTCGAGGTTGTACGTGTCTGTCTGTACACACCGGACTATTTTTTGAGAGGTTTCCTCGTCGCAATTCCTGAAGGCAAATCTCACAGAAGCCCCACAATCTTCCGGTCTGGGAAGGACGGCTCACTAGCCTATTGTCAGATGCCTGGTAAGTTATCTCGCTCACGGTTCTCCGTATCCCGATTTTTTATTTACATACAAGCTGACCCTTCTATGTGGCTATTCTAATGATGATCGCAGTTAGAAGCCTTGCCTCGTTTTCAGCTGCTCGACCTGGCTTATCTTTCACTGTCGTTCGACTTTCGTGGACCCAAATGCTTGGCCTGGAACTTGTAAAGACGTCAGTCATATCGTGTTTCCTCATGATGATGTATAACACGGCATCGTATTCCTAAAACTCAGCTCAGGCTGCGGCACGTTAGGTGCTTTCCACCGAATGGAAGCAGCTGAGTTAGCTAACCAGTTGGAATCTCTCACACGACGCCTCTTAAAAACAGTCAGCAGACTATGCTTTTTTCGTTATCTTAGATTCCGGGAAATTGGAGAGTTGTGACATGGGTTCCATCCTACTCGCTATAAGGTCTTCTTTACTGCGCGTGACGGCCAGGGGAACCTTGGCTGTTGCAGATTTCAGTTAGTCGAGTTTGAAGGTGGTCCCGCGACCGAATCAATTCTAAACTATATTCGAAGGATGCCGGAACCCTCGCATTATACTCGATACGCTGACTCAACGTTTCTTCGTATAGGGGTATACAGAAATTCACCAGGCAGTGAGTCTCGTTCTTCCAGAATATTCCACAAAAAAACTCTATTTTTCTGCATGTTCACATGAATCTTTCAGGGCGTTATTATATAGCTGTGATAATCAGGAAGGCGACGGCGTTTGCAAATTATAGATGGGTCCTGAGCAGGATGATTGGAATACAAAGTTTTTATGAATTCACACATATCCATGGCTATTTTTTGTACGGTGAGTTCAGGATTCTATGCGAGTAGGAGCACGAGCGGTTGGAACAACAGATGAATCAGATGATAGAGAAATTACTCGAATCCGAATCCACATTTGCCGTAAGTACGTGTTTTTCTTTTACCGGCACACAGCCTGAGATCTGCTTCTTCCAGTTAGACTAGGTAATACTATCCCGTCACATCTCACAATATCTGAGGCGCGTTGGGGAAAACGCAACCGCAATCGTAATCGCATTAACTCGGAGGACAGCCTTGTATGTCCAAACCAGGGCCGAGTCGGGGTATTGGGACTTACATTGAAAAACCATTACACAACTTAACAGGTCAACGTCATTTCTATGCCGGAGTATCGTTAGGTTCTTCTTGAGGGGCCCAACTAGAGGTTTCAACGGACTCGGAGATCGGGGCCGGTGCTAATGCGTTGCTTGAAGCTAAGTACATACTTACATGCGATGAGCACGCTGTGATCGTCATCTCAGTCATCGTACAGGCTGATCTTCTTGAACGTCACTTAGATCCATTCGTCTATGGAACTATGCTCAGCGATGTGGGATGTGGCTTTTGAACGGTTTTGAATCGAAAATCTGTTCAAGGATCTCTCGTGCGAGAAGCCAAGAAGTGTGTTGGATATGACACCTATCACCGCGTATGTATGAGTGTAGTAGATGACGGTCATACTTCTACCCAGGAGCAGTGGCCATGTTAATTGACTGCTTTTACTCCCTTTGAATCTAAAATAAGACATCCTTCCGAGTCGATAGCTCCAGTGAGCAAGCGTATGTCGCAAAATCTCGCAATTTTAGTTGTTGATCTCCAGTTCCTTCTATACTGTGCGTCCAGGGCTCAGCGGGATTGACGGGAATCGGTTTTTTCGGACCTCGTAAACAAAGTTACGAGCTTAATGTCTTATGTAATGGTGCTCATCTGTCCCGAAAATTCCCAGTTGAATTTTGCACAACCGCCCAGCGACTTCCTGGCGCGCGTCTCTGGCCCTTTGGGCTACCATGACAAGAGTCCAAACGTTCTGTCTTTGAACTTATGAGCCGCGCAGGGAGCGACTTACCAGATCTCTGAAGTGCGCTACATCGCCCTCCATTTGCTGTCAGCAGTTGGGCCCTAGTCCTGAACGTGTTTACGATAATCGACATACCACGGAGTGCCTTATCCTGCTTCAAGAAGTCCTGCCAAAGCACGGATCCACTGATAAGCATGTTACGGAAACATTGGATTCTTGCTTGTTTGTTCCTGGAGTAGTCTACGAACATCTCCTTCCGCAAAGTGGCTCCACGAGTACCCTGACAAGGCTCCGACCGTCCAGGATATTCGACAGAGTGTGGGAGACACATGCGCTGATGATACTTCTAGTCCCGTAGCCAGCTGGCGCTGGGACGCGTTATGCAGGCGCATCTCACATTGTCTGGAGGATCTGGAGGAGGCTATCGCGTGTCATAGGCAAGAATATACCTAATTATCTGGTCCATCTTCTCCGTTTTACCTTCTTGCTATCGAGTATCTCGCAACAACTCTTCAACATCAAGATAGTCTATAATCCAAGTTCTACAAGTCCTAGATAAAGGTGCTGGCTCTCATGACGAACTGTCGCGTTCAAGATCTCCATCCAAGTCTCTTCACTACCCCTGTATTCGTAACCAACTCTGGTACACTATGACTGCATACTATACCCGACTTGGGCCAACTGGGCATTTTCATGACTCGGAGAAGTATCTGGAGCTCTTTCGTGCGCTGTGCGCTCAATTCGCCGTCACAAGATCGCGCGAGCAGCTGGATGTCTCTGTGACTATCCCGCAAAACAGTGTGTCTCGAAAGAGCACTCGCTGTACGTGACCATGCTTCTTACGTCTAACATTGGATGTTGTCAGGGTGTGGATCAGCTGTTCTGCAAGCAGGAGCTTACGCATGATTTAATCGCTTGTTAGGATACTTGTCGCGAAGTACACGATTTTGAGGAAGCACTTGACCTCTGTATGCTGGATTTCTAAGCGTGGTGGCAAGGATGTGGTAAGTGTTATGTACTAGTACTCTATGGACACCATTTCCAAGATACTAAATGGGCTTGTCCCCGGTGTGCAATAGGTCTATTGGACGGGCCAAGGCTCCCTGGCAATGAAGTGTATAAGGAAAAAGTGGTCCCATACGTGCTGGACGAAGTTGCAAGGGACATGCGAGAAAAGACAATCGAAGCATCGCGGCAGGCAACTTACATTCATCCTGGGGCCTGAGATTTGAAAATGTGTGGTGTGATGTGTATTTGGGGTTTCGTTTGGCTTCTCCAAGTTCTCTTGGAAATATCATCGAAATTACGTATGTAAACTCCAGCAATATATTCTCCAAGATCTTACTCATATATACATGTAGGAATACATCTACTCTATATTCTACAACAACTGGATGGTCATGAAACCCAAGTCAGCAATGGGACTCGATCTCTTATTCGTCTAAAGCTTTGCCACAACCTTGCGCAATTCAGTCTTCAAGATTTTCCCAGTTGACGTTTTCTGCTCAAAGATAAGAGGGCGTAACGAAGGGTCTTCGAAGAACAAGACTTACAGGAAGTTCTGGAACAACCTCTACCCACTCGGGACACGCGAAACCAGGCAATCGTTTCTTCGCATGCGCTTTCAAGTCTTGGGCGAAGTCGTGGTGTCGGCCTGCCCATCGCGAAACATGTTGAGGGTGTAAGATAACAAAGGCCATCGGCCGTTCGCCCCATTTCGGGTGCGCGCGGGCGACAACAGAGACCTCGAGTATGTGGGGGTGGGACGCCAACTCTATGACCAGGAACCTATTCGTTAGTTCTCCGGTATCCATGGTTATCCTAGCACTCACCCTGTTCAATGGCTAAGCTGGACGCATTCTGCATGGCGGGTGAGTAAGTTGTACAGAGGATATGAATGAATTTGATTGACCTCTCCCCCAGAAATAATAATATCTGAAGTTGATTTTGATTAGGTCCATCCCATCGATAGTAATGACAATATCTTTACCTTTGCTTCGGTCCAGTACTGCTATGGAACCATCGGGATGCATAACCGCCAAGTCACCACTCCCGAAGTATCCTCCGCGGAATGCTTTCTTCGTTGCTTCAGGATCACGGAAGTACTACACGGCTCTACATTCAGCACTATATCACAGATTATTGAAGGGAATCTACGCACTTCTTTCATGACCAAATTTCCTCTGGTCACGATTTCTCCCATTGTTTTCCCGTCTTTAGGGACGTCGACGAGTTCGTCTCCGATCGACTTGTTCTCCTCCGGACGGTAGACCACCCGGAGGTCTCCCGCGGTTATTGATGCGTGGCCTTGACGAGCTATGAACTTGGAGCGCTCCTCAAGGGATAGTGACTTCCATGATTCCTGTTCATAATTCCTTGTAAATGGACCATATGTCTTGCGCTATGCGTAAGTTAAGTGAAATTATACGCGGAAATCTCTACTTGCCTCTCTGTAAGGCGTCGATAAGGTAAATCGTCACAAGACAATTTCAAACGAACTGAGAGGCTCACGTTAAACCATAGACGTGGAGAGGCTTTATACCAATCTTCTCTAAGAATCCGATGAGGTGAGCAGTCGGTGCAGCGCCTTAGTCCATAATCAGTGAGGACAAAGAACGTAACTGATGTGCAGTCCTACCGGCTATATAGGTCGTGATTTCCTGAGGTGGCTTCCTGGCTGAGGGATCATTCACAATACCAATCTGGGCTCTGGTTTAGCAAATATTCAGAATCATTGATCGCAAAACTTGCCTGTACAGTGGGGGCAGCACAATAGTGGGTTACCCCGGAATGAAGCAGATGATTCCAGATTCGCGGGTAGTCTACGGCACGCATCGTGATCTATTGGAGTCAAATTTGACGGCAGCAAGACTATAGAATACATTCATTACTTACTTGTGTGGTGAACGCGAATGTATTTGCCCAAGGGAATGTCCAGCCTGCGGCATGGAACATAGCGAGCACCCTGTTGTCGAAGGGAGGTAGTTATGTGGGTGGGTGTCGGTCAAGGAAGAGTAGAATTGACTGACCATAAGTAGGTTGAGTCGCGGGTCATCCTGATTTGCGTAAGTGAACTGGAACTAATATCTGTTCGTAATTGTCCAAATATTCACCTTCCCTCAAATGCATTCATAACACTGGCCAGATAGCTTCCTATCGCACCAAAAGGTTTCAGCTCCAACGACAAGAGATCATTCGCCTTACATACCTCGCAAAGTGGTTATGACACCTTTTGGCTGCAAATAGGTGGACTTTGAGTTACATACGTAAATGAAAACAGGGTGTGGCGCCCACCCTTCCTGTCGTGCCCGAGCTAAGCATTCAATTCGGGTCGGTAAGTATACGTACATAGACTAGTGAAGGGTAACTTCAACTTACGTATAGCAAAGAATAGCTGAGGCGTTCTCATCGGTCTCAACGTCCAGTCCAGTCCATCCTTTTTCCGCGCTGAAGCGCCTCCCGTCACTCAAGAACTCCTCGTATGGATCGCCTGGTCTACCTGTGTCGTTGGAGATGATGAACGGGATCTTGGTTCCCTGTATGAGATGTAGATATTCGTGATCAATTAGAATTAACTTGGATCCACTGTGTTCTGGAAACACGTCAGTGAAATTAGAACTCGTAGTGATAATTGACTGTATCATACCTAGGATGTACTCGACGTCTGAGGGCTTCAGGCGGATATTGATTGCAGTTAATATAGCTCTAGCAGCAATTACACCGTGCATTGCATCTGTAGTGGAATGCGTGTGAGTGGAGAAGGTTTGTCAGACATTGTCAAAGAGGACGGACCTGCCATCATCGGTCTGTATGAAGTGATATGCATCAAGACAAGCGGGCAAGACGATGATACAGCAAGACGTACACATTGGGTGCTATGACTGCGACTCTATCTCCTGGTCTTATACCAGCTTTTATCAAAGCGTATGCTAGGTTTTGAACACGTTGAGCCCTGAGTATCTGACGTTAGAAATTGAACAGGAGGTCCCGGGGATAGCCTAACCACACGGCGTAAGTGTAGAACACAGGATGTGGGACATCGGGGTGTGCAAGAGCAAGCTTCTGAGGGTAGACTAGGGCAGCCTTGAGCAAGAATTGCAACGGATTCTATAGACATTGTTAGCTTTCAAACGCGCTCTTTCTACATAAGGAATGCACTCGCTACTTACCAAGAGATGAATATGAACAGGAAGATTCGGAGGAACTCTAAGCTTTAGCTCTACATTATCTGGTGGAATGCTTTCTGGAGTTGGACGGAAAGCCTTGAAAGCGGGCGAACTCGTAAAGGCCATGGTTGATTGTGGGTAAGCTTGGGGTCCGGCTACTACAGGCTCCTTACTACCCCGCATTAATTGTACCCCGCATTTTATCTTATCTTATCATTTGATTATGTCAGCACATCTTTTAAGATTGTCGCTTTGGCCTGGAAAGCCTTTTATTCCTGACCACTACATTCTCTGCTGCACATTGCTATTCCAAGCTGGAACTTGGCCCGCCATTACTACTTCTACTACAAATCAACTATGCTCTCACTCTCTTACGTTCTACTTGCTTTGACTATCGTCAATTTCACTTCCGGTAGCTATTTTTCGCATCTTTCGCGTCAGCCTTTCGTTGACCATCGTATTTAGCGGACGGTACCGACTGGGTGTCACCAGAATATGTCCTTAAGCAGTCAAGCTCTCCTGACAAGTCTACAAGTGCTGCTCAATCCTCAATTTCTCATGGTGCCCTTGCATGTACCAAGGCTGGGCCGTGGAGTTCGTTTTTCACGTTCACTTATAACTACCCGCCACTTACACACTCTCAGCTGTAACTAACACCAACGTGACTGCTGCAAGTAGGGACAGACATGATTATCTCAGTTGGGCACCTTAGTGAGTGTACTCGTCATTCATAACTTTTTCGAGTTAGTGTTTCATCGGTTTCCCGCAGTCACTGGCCAGATTGCAACTGGTGCCCAAGCTCTGGGCGTACTCATCTTGCACACACTGGTGACGGAACTACTAACAATACGGACTCAGACGACGATCCAGGATCAACCTATGACTCTGGGCCTGGTGAGGACGTTGGTGATTCGGACTCGGGTTCTTTTGCTAGGCGTTCACATGATGCTTTTCACTTTCGTGTTCGCCATAATCGGATGTTTCGCTCTAGAAGAGCGCTGTCCTCCTTAGACGATACTGCAAGCTCGTCAACTCAAAGCTTTTCTTCCCATACCGTGTCTGCTGTATCAGGATCTGCATCAGCACTGGAGGATCTACCTTTACCTCAAGCACCACTTGGCGGCCTTCCGAGTCAAATAAGCGTTTCCCCAACTCTTTCCCATACCACAAGCGAACACATGGCTGGAACTGCGACACCCGCACAGGCTGCTGTACATACCTCTAACGCTAAGGGCTCTTGTACACCATCTCCGACAACCTCAATAGCTCCCTCTGCTAGTAAGTTCTTCTCCCGCCGTCCTTCCTTCTACCATACGGGACTGTTAATGTGTGCTCACCAGCGTGGACAACTTGTCCGTACAAAGCACGCGATGGTGTGTTCTTCATATACATATGTATATTGTACCATTTACTCACCCAATCGATTTTTAGGCCAAGTTAATCCTGATGTTCGCACCCTCAATGGTCCTGGCGCTATCAACAACGTTGCTCAATGTGTTTTATATAATGCTCTGACGTACGCCTTACAAGGAACTGTTGCTTGTTCTCAGACGGCTGCCAATTTTATCAAGGTATTCTTCCTGGACGCGTCGACTTCTATGAATCCCAATATGAACTATGGACAAGTTGTGCGCGGACCGAACGGCAATCCAGGAACATTCACCGGGATGCTAGACTTGAGAGGAATGGTAAAGATCGTGAACGCCCAGTTAATCTTGGAAGGTGCTGGAAGCCCACATTGGACACAAGAGCACGAGAAGGGGATGAAGAATTGGATCTCTGAATATAGCAATTGGCTGGCTACTTCCGCGTTAGGAAAGGTAATTGAGCTTCTTACGATTGGAATATACTCACCCGGCACTGATGTTGTTACAGACTGCTTGTTCTCGGCCGAAGTATGTTTCATTCTGTACTACTTACTTGCTGCGCTGATTGACCACCCTAGTAATCATGCTACCTTTTGTGTTGCGCAGCGAGCCGCACTAAGGATTTATTTGAAAGACGACGCCGGTGCTAAGGCTCTCATCGATAACTTCATGGCGAACGGCTTTCAAAATCAGATCGCTAAATCGGGAGAGCAGCCATTTGAGGCCGTACGCACGCGACCTTTCCATTATCGTTGTTTCAACCTGGTAAGCCTAAGCCCACTCCTCATGCACTCCGAAATAGTTCTCTGAGCCGACATTGATATAACTAGGAGGCTCTCATCGTACGCCACTTTTGTTTTCTTTTTCCGGACTCATGTTGACAACTTTCATGTAAAGGTACTTGCAAAGCTCGGAGATCAACTCGGTATAGATGTGTGGAGCAGGAAGTCCAAATATGGGTAGGAGCCAATCAGTCCGCTATGCAATACCCGGACTAATCCATGCACAAGCGCAACGATTCAAACTGCTGTGGATTACCTGCTTACCTTAGATCCAGGAAAGGAGGACATCACTGAACTGGTACCGCACGTAGCCGCGACATGGGCCGCTTATGGCGATCCCAATAGAAAGTACGAGAAGTTCTTGAGCAAGTTCAAGTATCAAGACAAGCCATTCTGGTTCTATGATCAAAAATCCGCGTTGCCGAATGCGCCTTCCTCCAAGTCAAGCAAGAGGTCTGATCTGACGACAGGCGAGGAACCAAGGCTAGAGGACTTCACTTGTCCTGAAATCTTTGGGCTCGAGCCACGGACTGAATTGGACAACGGGATTTTCGTCACCTGTGATCAAGTAAAGCCGTATTTCCTGATAGGTTATTAACAACTTTGTACATCTACTTGAATATATTTGTTTCTACTTTTTGTTTCGCATTAAGTGCACAGTAGCATTCTGGTAGCATTCTTACCGCGACGCGAGGCGCGGTGCGTTTTTAGCGCCATACAGCTTCCATACTGAGCAGGCATGCGGCGCGTGAGGGCGCGTGTTGCGACGATATGAATAATGATTTGGGTTACATATGGATACACAAAACAAGCAAATAGCGTGCGTCGGATCATAAATACCCTGAGTGAGCGTCCACGAGCGACGAAAATGGGTATTAGATGCAGGGAAAAAAAGAACGAAAACAATTGCAGGAAGATGAAACAATGGAGCAAGTCGTAACTGTCGTGAATTTTGTTTGCTATGAACTAGATTGGGTATTATAAAGAAAAATGCTTACAGAGAAATGGAATGCGAATGTAGGAATGCAGATAAGTATCACAGGCCAACGATCCCAAAGAGAGTGAGAGAGGAGGAATTAAATGAATGACGATGTTTAAAAAACATTCAGAGTGGAAAGATGGTTGAGGACTGCAACCCGCAGTACTACGTCTTTCCCAAAGCCAATCCCAAAGCAAAACAAAAAAAAAGTTCATAGAATCAACATGAAAGGAATGAATTATCCCAGGAAAGCCAACTCCGTCATCCTTCGAGTCTCATCATCCTGAATAGCGTTTGTCTCGAAGAGTATACTCCCTCGACTATGCATAGTAGGACTAAGCGCCTGCCTAGGCCTCGGACCAACACCTGTCGTCCGTCCATCTACTGCAGATCTACCTCTACTACCCACCGAGATGGTAGGAGAAGGCAGGGAACTCGCCAACGACGCAGGAACAGTGGGTGATGCAGGAAGATGAGACGCATCAAACCCTTGAACCTTGGGCGAACCAGTCTTATTACCATGCCCCCCTCTCGACAGCGTCCCAACAACCGAACGTCGGAAATTAGACAACGAAGTCGATTTGGCCAGTTTAGGCTCGTTAGAGTCGCCACCAGCTAGATTTGTCGAGGAGCCATTATTACCTCTCTTAAAGAGATTCAACGATTTACGTCTCTCTGCCTTCTCCTTCGTCGTCGTTGCGAGATTAGGATCGATAGTAGCACTCCTTCGAGGAATTGGTGTGGATGATTTCTTCTCCTTCGTCATTCCAAACTCTGCAGTAGAATCCTCTATCGGATCAGTGTTTATCGGAATGACCAGTCCGTTATCTTCTACAGGACTTTCAACGATGACAGGAATACTCCGTTCGTTGGTCCATGTCTTGGCTAAGGGGGTGGGCTTCGATTTGTTCGTTCCAAGACTACTAAATCCAGAATCCAATGTGACCTGTGATGAAGTATCAAGTGAGGGCGTAGCAATTGACGAAGACTCGTCAGATTCCGATGAACCAGGACCAGGAACAGTTCGTGACCGGCTACGACTCCGAGACGAAGGAGGCGCAAGAGATCCGTCTTCAGTGCACGGGTAGGAAGAAGTGGGTGAGGCTGTAGTAGCAGTAGGTGAATGGGGTAACGGCTCGGTAGGCACAACGAGTTGTGGTCTTCGTGGCGTAGAAGAAGAAGCGGAACGCGGGGTAACGCCTTTTGGTGTAGACGCATCGCTCTTGATGCTTTTTATTGACCGCGGCGAAGCCGGCGGACTGTTTGGTAGAGGTGGTAGGGGAGCAGACGGAGGAAGAGCGAGCGGTTGAGGAATGTGTTTACCAGATTTGATGCTGGAAGTGTCAGATTTCTTAGTAGTGGGCGATGGAGGCAGCGGAACAAGGAGTGCCTTGAAGTTGGAGTCAGATGGTGAGGATGGCAGCTGAGCACGATCCAAAGCAGGATCCGCGTTAGTAGAGCTAGAAGTTGGTAAAGGGGGTAAGGGGGTAGCCTTTTCGGACCTTGTTGAGACAGGCGATGCGAGGGGAGATTCAACTTCTACTACCGGATCCAGTGACGGTCGAGGGTGCTCCGACGTGGTCGGTGAAGAAGTCCCGCCAAACCTAAAAGAAGCCATCCTTTCTCGTTGCACAGCATCAGCAGACCGATTCCGAGACTCCCATTCTTGCTTAATCTGGTCAGCAGCACTGAAACCATCATCTGCCGCCTCTGGAACGGAACACACGATTGACAATCGCCGGTCCTGTTCATGCTCCAGGCTGCTTAGGTCCTTTGCAGGAAGAAGGCCTCTCTCGCGCAAGGCTGCTTCTCGGAGATGTCGAGAAGACGCGGTAGGGTGGGGAACACGGTTTGGAGGGTCATCGGAGGGTTTGCGAAATGTAGTGGATATGCGCCTTATGAGAGAATGGGGTGCGTTAGGTTGTGAACTTTGAGGTCTAGAGGGATGCATTCAGAATGACGCGAATGAAGAATACTGGAAAGTCGAAACGTACTCGTTAGAACGATGCGTCGTTTTCTTCCTTTCAACAGGTGCAGTGTTTTCGGAGGAACTGCTTGCACTAAACGTAAGTATAAGAGCAAGCGACAAACCCAAACGAAACGTACGTTGTCGGGGCTGCAGGCAATGCCTTTTCCTTCCGTGCTACCGCAGGGACATCCTTGGGTTTAGGTACCGGTTTGGTGGGTTCGCCGGAGAGATTCGCCTTGGAACTAGACCTGGCCAAAAGACCAGAGATGAACGACTTCCGTCCCTTCAACGAGAAGCTATTCAGAGAAGACGGGTTCGATTTGGTCGAACCAGGACCTGAGGGGCCGCCGAAAAATGGGGGTCGAGGGAGAGACATATCAATAGCAGGAGCCATAGTTGCTTCAGTCGAGGAAAAAGAAAGTTGTCATGCGCCTCTTGGGGGATAATATACCGGAAGAAACGATCACAAGGTCACTTCCAATTAGCAGTGTGATCAGGTTGGGTCCCTAGAGCTGTCGCTTGTGAGAAGTAGACTATATAACCTTCGCTAGATGCAACGACGAGCAGCGGAATAGCGACGAGGAGCATAGAAGGAGAAGAAGAAGAGAAACGTGGAAAAGGWGAATAAAATCTTTTATAGACATTTCTATGTCGGTCCTATTTGGCGAAGAGCAGTTTATGGGAGTTTATGAGTTTGGAGAATCAAACTGATATTTTCAGATTTTCCCCAGAATCCGTCATCTCAGATCGATCAATTTCCTTTTTTGGATGTCTCTCCGCCACATGACCTGCAAATTATTTTTTCAATTTGCCATGTTTCTTGCCACTTTCTCTTTTCCTGCAATCTCTGCTGTCCTCTAGCTATTTCATACATATCTATGTCTCTCTGCTTTCATTCTTCCAGTTGAAATGGCCCTCTGAATCCTGACGGAGTTACTTTCCGAGACTCCGATTGCATCCGATCACTGATGAACACATACCTCTCTCAAACTGCACTGCGCACTCATGAAAGAATGCTGCTTTCATGCTGCAAACCTAGCAACAAGCAAAGATTTTGCTGCAGAAGTGTTCAAAACTCCCCGCGGACACGCGTACTCTATTAACCACTTACGCCGTGGACACGCAAACGTCTAAAATAACCTGCTTCTTTGGGGGTTTCCGAACCCAAACGTCGGACGTGACATGTCTCTGTTTCTGTTCAATCGGGAACCCGGACTCATAGAATTCGCAATCCGGAGCCGTATTGGAAAAACTTGGCATCACATCATCCCCCCCTGCGGCCATGAAGTGGACGAGGGAGAGACAGAAAGCTCGAAGACTGTGTATCAGATGGCCCACTGACACCTTGACAGGATCGGGGAAACTTTTGCACCACCAACACTACATGCCGTGAGACGCCCTTTGGAGGTATAGTATATATCTTGCGATGGCACGACAACCGTACGACAACCGTATACGTATTAAAACCTGGGGAGAAGCAAGTCATGTAATGAACATCCGAGAACGATTGCCGGAGCGTCTTCAATTGTTCCCGTGTTTGAATGGGAAATTGTCATTGGGAATGTCGAACAATTCCTTACTTGGCAGCTGAGAATTGCGTACGTAAATCCCAGTCCGCTCGCTCGTTCGCGCATCTTCAGTTGAAGTTCCTGGTCCTAGAGGAACGACCAATCATTCCATCTGTTCTGTCAGTATCTTTTGCCCCTTCATTGTGCACCTGTTCCCTGGTACAGAACATGTACCTAGCTGCGACAGTCGTTTTTAACAGAAGTCTGTAGAGTGACTCGACCAAGCTGGGCATCATCAGTCAATCTCACGCCCAAAACAATAGGGTGTTTCACGATTTGAGAGGATGGTGTTTTTGAGTGATTTTTGATGGTTTTTCGGGTTTTTTTCCGAGCAGATTTCTTGTCAAAAAAGGTCCGAAAAATGCTGAAAAAAGAGTGAATCGTGAAACCCTCTTTTTTGCTCTTAGCTCGTCTATACTGTAGGCCACGTAATCATCATTTCCTCTT
>RCHF01003036.1:0-30571 GCA_003987895.1 Neonothopanus nambi | reverse complement strand
ATGTGTTACCTCTTCTCAGATTTTTCATTACATGAACTGGAAGTGTCTCTGAGTTGAAGGAGGCCATGGAAGCTAGTTGTCCGCTAGTATAGAATCTTGCGAGCACCTCCAACACATCAACTCTAGGTACTACATAGCGGTATGCAGATTCGCAGTTTCTCGACTGGAGACACACAAACAACTTGTAAAATACGGTATCCATGAATCATATGTACAATCCAGCACAAATCGAGGCAGGGTGCTCTGTATTAGACAGCAAGGACAAAGACATAAATCGGAATATGGACTACTGTTTGTCTGACCCGCAGAGCCTTCTTCCTCCTCTCTTCCATCTAACATTGCATATCTACTGAGAACACACAAGCCCGGTCGGTATATAAATATGTCCCAACTGGACCTGCCCACCCAAACAAAGAAGAAGAGAAAAAAAAAAAAAAGAACTTTTTGGAAGGAGAAAACAACCGACGGTAGCAAGTTTGAGGTAGGGAGTGCAAAGTCAACGACAGTTAAACGTAAATGACACATCACCAAGAGCTAAAACACCGGGAATAATGGCTTGAAAGATAAGGTATATAAGATAGATATATAGTGGACGAATGGGGTCCTTTGCCTGGACGTGTTGGAAACTTGACCAACGTCCAAGTTCGAAAACCAGATTTGCTGTGAAGTAATGGGGGAAAAAATACGCCTGAAACGATCGTTACACATCGCAGTAGAAGAAAGACCCGAAAGACCGCCAAAAAAAGGCAAGTCGATCATCCCTCATCTACCAGTTCATACTGCTCTCCCTCAAAATAGGTGCCGAGATTGCAGCTGGCATAACATTCCTCCTTTGCGTCATCCCATTCGGACTTGTCCTCATCGCATCATAGGTGTTCTCCTCAGGCCGATCACTCTGGTATCCTCTCAAAGAATCCTCAGCGAAATAGAAACTCCTTCTCCTCTGTCCACCCACGCTGTCCTGATCGAATTCACGACCTTCAGGTCTCGCACCAGGGACATTAACAGGGTCGGAGAGACGCCTATGAGCGAGTTCTTGACGGCGTTTGATGGAACGGTAAACCAAGAAACCGAGAACGAGAACAGCAATTGCACCGAGAGATGTAACAACACCGATGATAGCGTCCTGTCTCGTCTTGCTACTGGATGAGGAGCCGGACTGAGAATCAGAGCTGGTGGAGCCCGAATCATTATCAGGGGTGGGCACAGAAAGGACTGAGAAACCAGAGTCCACGTGGTCAGCGAGTTGCTGAGCTACAGCGTCCTGAACACCCGTGTAGAAGGCGGAGGTCTTAACCTTGACTTGAGCTTGAAGATTGTTGACTTGGTCACTAGGAATATAGCCGAGATACATCGTTTGAAGCAATTCGGCATCCTGCGGACCCTGGTACGACGAAGGAATGTTAACCTGAAGGAGCCAGGTCTTCACTTGGTCACCTAGTAGTCAATCAAAGAATCAGTATCAGAGCATCCTCTTGTGCAAAATATACACACTTGTAAGCCCCAGCGCAGTTTGAAGAATCACAGGCATGTAAGCGAACATCTGACTACTTGCGTCAGAATTCTGAACCTCCAATTCCCAATTAAGTTCTTGGTCGAACAGAAGGCTGATCAGCGTGTACCCTGCGAGATCCTCGGACGTGTTCAAACCAGATTGTGGTAAAATTCTGGAGGGTAGCCCTGCAGGAAGGGTAGGAGTGCTGAGAGGAGCCGAAACAGTCAAGGTAGAAGCAGCAGAGAGCGTAGTTGTGGCCTGATCTGGGTCAGTCAATGTCGGAGCTGAGGTTGTAGACGGGAGAGTCTGGATCACAAGCGATGACTGGGACAGCACAAAGGACAAATCCGACGCAACTTGAATCGTAGTTGCAGTGACCACGCTAGTGCTCACGGCAGTGGTTACACTCAAACTGTCATTAGCAGTAGCACTGGCGGTACCAGATGGGAAGCTGATCACAACACTGGAGGTGGCAATCGTTGCAGTGTCGGTAGCGTTTCCTGATACAGTCCCAGATACAGGGAAGGAAGACTGAACAACGGTGCCCGAGTCGGTGGCGGTGGCGGTGGCGGAGAACGAGCCAGAGAACACAGTGCTGGAATTGTCGGTGCCGGATGTCGGGAAGACGGAGCCGGACACAGTAGTCCCACTGGTGGGCGTCGTAGATCCAGACACAGGTGCCGACGATTGTACACCAGACCCAGATACAGGTGCCGATGATGGAGTATCAGATCCAGACACAGGCGCAGAGGAAGGAGGAACAGACGACGGTAACGATATCGGCCCCGACGCAGGTATTGATGACGGAAGGATCGACGACAAGACCGATGTAGGAAACACTGACGATACAATGGTGGTGGGAATGCTAGTGTCCGTGCTCACGATACCACTGGCACCACTGACAACAGTACTGGCAATACCACTAGCACCGCTAGCTACAGAGCTCGCCACACTTSCGGCGTCACTGGTRRCAGTGCTTACSACWCTWCYTGCATCGCTWGYAACRGTGCTSGCRAYWCCACYGGCAKCRCTRGTGACGGTGCTCACGACCCCACTAGCAGCACTCGCAGCAGTGCTCATAACACCACCAGCATCGCTGGTGACGGTGCTCACGATTCCACTAGCGGCACTTGCAGCAGAACTCACGACACTAGCGGCATCGCTGGTAACGGTGCTCACGACCCCACTAATAGCGCTCGCAGCGGTACTCACGACACCGCCAGCATCACTGGTGACAGTGCTGACGACCCCACTAACAGCGCTCGCAGCAGTACTCACGACACCACCAGCATCGCTGGTGAGGGTGCTCACGACGCCGCTGACAGCACTGACGGCAGTGCTCGCGACACCACCGACATCACTAGTGGCAGTGCTTACGATTCCACTCAGGCCGCTTAGGATAGTGGACAAGATATTACCAGGAGTCGAGCTGGAAGTAGCTGCAGTCGTGGCGGCGGCGCTAGTGGTGGGAGTGCTAGTGGGACTAGTGGCAGAAGGAGAGGAGCTCGAGGCGGTTGAAGCAGCCGTGCTTGCGACTAAAACGCTAGTGGTTGCTGCAGCGCTGCTAGAAGTAGCACTGGAAGAGGTGTCCGAAGAAGCCGAGGTAGTAGGAACGACTGATGTGCCTGGCAGGACGGATGTAGTGAGGATGGAGCTTGCGCCATTGCCCAAATCGCTGGTCAAAGAATTTATAATGTTCGTGAGAGAATCGACGATGTTGCCAGGAGTTGAGGTGCTTGCAGAGGTGCTCGACGGAGTAGAAGTGGGGGAAGCAGAACTTGAGGTGGTCGCGGCGGCAGAGCTAGAGGCAGTCGTAGCGGGACTGGAGGCGGCAGTAGCGGGACTGGAGGCAGCAGTAGCGGGACTAGAGGCAGTCGTAGCGGGACTGGAAGCAGTAGTGGCGGGGCTAGAAGCAGCGGCGGCAGCGCTCGAAGCTGAAGACGAGGCTGAAGATGACGCTGATGAACTGTCTCCCCCAAGCACATCTCCAACACTAGAAACGGTGTCGCCCACAACATTGCCAAGACTAGAGACGGTGTCGCCTACAGTGTCAGCGAGGCTAGAAACGGTGTCTCCAACCCCGTCTAAGAAAACAGCAGAAAAACTGAGCTCCCAAGCGCCAAAACGAACCAGGCGTACTCACCAAGAAGCCCTCGTACATTCCGTCCATGAGTCATCGAACGACGAGCGAAAGAGTGTTCAGACGACGAATGCGCTGCATTGACTGGAGTTGCGACGAGAAAAAAGACGACAACAGATAGCAAGAGGGAAGAATAAATAGAGTAGGAAAGCGTAGACTTCATTGTAACGATTTTTGTTATAGTATGCTGGCGAGCAGGGACGGCAGCGCGATGCGCCCTGCCAGAACGAAGGAGCGTGGAGTGCTAATGATAGCAAAGAGAGAGAGCAAGTAATATAGACGGCCGGAAAAATACAAGGCCAAGTGCCAGAGCCAGTATGAGAACGAAAGGAAAAGAGGATGATACTGCTGATGCCCGGCTGTCTGATCTCATCTAACAATTGATATTTCCACTGATTTCTGCGCCTTTTTGCTCTCGACAAGCTTTAGAGCGTTAGAGCTGTGTAACTCCTCGTATATCTTGCAATTTCAAGCTTTTCTAGCTGCTCGAAATTATAAATATTTCTTCTATTTTTTGCGAGTAAACGGTCATCCGCAGCGAACCCACACGTGCACCTACAATCGTTGCTATGCAGCTACATAATTCTATTTCACATCACTCACGTAGTTCTCCCGCACTTTTTCCAAGAGACACGTAGGCATAAGCTTCCATCGAGTACTCAACATAAGAAAGGACATGCAGGCATATACGTAGTGCAGTAAAATAGTACATACAGTCCCCACGACCGAAGATTAGATGAAACCAATCTGAAACGATGCGTCCATCAAAATAAGAAACTGTCTGATGTAACCGGACATAAAACATCACTGTACCTTGTTCGCCACGTCCAGAGCATCGTGGTCAGCCGTTAGGCGCACATACGCCTTTTTCTTGCCGTCCGGTCTAATCGAATAAATTTCACTGATCAGAACACAGGTTCAGAGGCGCCCGACTACCGACTCACCGGATGAGGGTGTTGACCTTGGCGGCCTGAACGTCGTACAATTTCTTGACGGCGTCTTTGATCTGACGCTTGTTCGATTTGATATCAACGATGAATACAAGCGTGTTGTGCTCTTCGATCTTTTTCATCGCAGATTCTGTGTTGAGAGGCCTGGGGATATCATTAGCATCCGAAGAGATCATAGAGAATAGAAGAGAATCGCCCCGCGGTAAACATGCTGCATGACAAGAAAGATCGAGGTATGGGAAGGAATCAATTGTACTCCAAAATAGAATGACAGATTGGTCATTGCGGAAAGCAGCAATGAATGCGCTTCACGCAGTCACGGGCGGTGGATCAACAAAGATACAAATGTTTAAATGACGGAATGAACGCTTCAATCTAAATGGAAATTTCACAACACAGGCAAGCAAAGGAATGGAGTGCGAAGCACGCTCTCCTAGGGCGGAAGCGAAGAGGCAAAAGCAGAGCACGGAGAGGGTTGACACTCACGAAACAATTGTCCTGAATTGATCCATCCTCGGTGCGTGGGGGATACTCTTCCTGGGGTACTTGGGATCTCTTGGCAGACGAAGAGTCTTAGGGCGGTGGAATGACACAGAGAACCGTGTCTTGCGGGAAGAGTGTGAGTGGACACCCTGGAGCGCAGCCTTTTTGGCGGCCTTGGCCTTGGCATCTTTCGAGGGAGTCTTTGCTGTATGTCGTTGATAATATAGAGATTGGTTCAAGGTGCCAAAGAGAAGAATTGAACATGCGAGAGCGTGAGGTTAGAGGGAGATCTCGTCGAAATGGCATGTGTACTCACACTTGGTGGCGGCCGCCTTGCCCTTGCTAGTTTTTGTCGTGGCCATTGTAGAGTCTGGGGTAGAAACGATAGTTGCGTTAGTGCCTGCAAAACAAAATACAAAATTCAAGACGAGAAATCCTTCAGCACCACCCCAGTATGCGCTACAAGTCCATCTATGATCCAAATCCAACTTGTACGCAGAAGTTCCGGCTAGAGCAACCAAAGCTCATCCGAACACAATCAACCAATCCAGCCCCTTCCTGCCATAGTAAGTTCCTTTTCCTCGACTACGACGCCCTTGTATACTCCATAGCTTGCGCAAGCAGCGTTTTAACGAAATTGAGGCTCACCTTGAGGGATGCCGAGGGTGTTGTGAGCGTTGACCGGGCGTTGAGTACACTGCTCTGGAAGTTTTGTAGCGTGGGACAATGGATGGCTACATCGCTTTATTTGGAAATTAAGTCTCACGATTTCACATAGCGTCTGTGCGTCTGTGCTTGCCACTTGGGCGCTTGACAATGAATTAATTTCTGTTGGCCAACGACGTCGGGTCAACCTCTGTCAACGTCTGCAGTGTTCTATATATCCGGGCTATGTAGAGCGAGCGGAGGTAACGCTATCCCGACAATCTCGCTCTGTGCTGGACTCTCATTCTGTTCTTCGAATCTTTGCGTCTCGTATGACACAGATGTGGAAGACGTGTATAAGTGTTAATGATATCGTCCTGCATTATATCAGGTACATACGTACTCCCAAGTGCCTAGCTCCTCGTCATAGCGTCCTTGGAAAATTAGACATCCAAGCAATCAAACTTCTGTACCAGTAAAAGAAGGAGATCATAATGAATAACATGAGTGACAGGTCGAGATGTAAGCTCTTTGACTCGTTCTGACTACTCGATTGCGACCATTGACATATGCATCGCTAGTATTCACCCAGGACCTAGACCATCGAGGTTATATGACTCGGCCTTGCTGCGCCTCTTCGCACCATAGCGACAAAAGAGTGAATGGATACTCTGCCTTTCTGCATAATAATCAGTAAGTACTTTCGGAAAGGCGGTAAACTTGAAGTTATTACACCCTACGTCCCAAAAAGTCATTGGCGCCACCAACTTACATACAGCGGCAAACCATCACCATGCGCTAATGACCTTCAGACGTTTCTCTCAACAGAAAATGCATCAATACACAAGTAGGAATTCTTGATGCATGCGGGGCCAATTCTTATATGCCATAATACCTCCCTGCTGCCTGCCCAATGCTCATCCGATTATCGATTATCGTGGATGAACAGTGACACTAGTCCAACTTGAACAGCGTAGCAGGAACATGAAGTTAAGGCACGCACTTACAATCCCTCTTCTACCGCACCCCACAAAGGCGATGTTGATCCAACGCAGCATTCAGCGCCGAGGCGAGCGTTACTTCTCTTGGGTCATTTGGTATATAACCTCTTGGGAAATTACAATCAGACGAGAACTGGACACCCGCTGGTACCCTTTCCCTGCCTCGTTTACTGTCTGCCTTCGGTCTCTTTCCATTCCTCTCTACGTGCGCACTGCGAGCCCTGAGGTAACCTATCCCTGGATGAAGTAATGTCCCAGACTATGCCAGACGTTGTTTCTGATACGACTGAAACGTAAGTCCTCAGCCGTTGGCAAGGTTTGTTGAAGTGGCTAAAATCATTACGATGAGTCTAGGCTACGAACAAATGTACCCAATTTCATGTCGTTACATGCTCGTCGCTGAACAGTGCTCGAACTTTAACAGTTCATTGGATTTGTAGGGTTTACGATCTTGATATGGGACCATATGATAACCTTCTCTGACGAAGTCAGTGCATGTTCTCTTTCGTGCCCATGCTAGCCTGGTGACCAAGCCCTCTTATGAGGAAGACCTCTATCGAGGTCTTCCTCATAAAAGGGGCGTGCTTCAGGTCTATGACCATGCTTTCGTTGACCAGATCTTCACTGTAGGTCGAATTCGTTTGGAAAGGGCGGCGCAAGGGACTTAGTGCGTTGTCAGAAATTACGAAACAGGTCAAATGTGCTGAGTATGACGGCGTCTAGTCACTCCTTTATTCCTTTTTGTCAGCGACACTCCGTTCTACTAGCTTTGATGAGGCCTGACACCCACGCTGTAGAATCGTTATTTTACGCCTCTTAGCTTCATCGTCAATCTATTTGGTATGCTTAACTCCCTGCCCTCACACGCATGAATTCATGCTCATATAAATCACAGCATATCTTTCGCCTACCTGGGACTACGACGTAAGCTTGTCGCTGAAGCATTGGTTCATTTCATTTTATATAACCTTGGCCGCCTCCCGCATGTTTGGCTGGTACTCCTACATAGAGGTGCGTGTTATACATGACAGAAGTAGGTATATACACTCAAATCAGTAATTTTCCCCGCAGATGTAAACGTTTTATCCGTTACGAGGGATGCACGGTAGCAATCGCCGTCGAAGTTGTCGGCCTAATGATGTTTCTCCGGTAAGCTTTGCCTGGTGTTGCCTGAGAGGCTCAATCTTCTCTTTCTCTTTGCTGGTGCATGTTCATTGACGTGTATAAAGGATAAACGCCCTGTACCCTGATCATAAAATCGTCAAAAGCCTATTGATAGGAATTCTCTTGTTTGAAACTGGAATGAACGCATGGCTGATCAGTCGAGGAGAACGTAAGTCCGCTTGCTAATACACATAACTTGGTTTTACATGCATGCTTCAAACAGCGGTGCTACACAATCCCGAGTCGCCTATTCACGGTATGAGCGTGTTTCTTTAAGGTGTGGTGTAGGATTATCTACCGATTCTGATAGCATGCACTATGATTTTTGATCCTGCGATGTAAGCGTTCATTGCGGTGCTTCTACCTCACTCTAAATCCATCATATGCATCATTAGAAGCGGCTGGGCCAGTTCCTCTGCATGGATACCACTTCTTTACGACAGTATTGTTCTTGGTCTTACAATGAATCGCACCTTGCCTTCAATCCGGTCCCGTGAGGCAGGCTATATTATGAAAAAGCTATTAGAAGATGGCCTTCTGTATTATAGGTGAGCACATTGATGTCCCAGTGCTCCTATGCATAACACAGATTGACTTCGTATGTAGTATCATTTTTGTCGTCAATCTCATCTTGACTGTCATGATTATTTCTGCCCCCGCTGGGATCAAGAATGTAGCCGCTCAGTACGTGCATGTCCATAGGCAGTTTCTAGCGGTATTTTCAAGTTAACGCGATCCCAACTGCGTCATTTGTAGAGTGCAACAGCTGTAAAATACCATCCTATAACAACGATTCGCTGCACTGATTGCTCTACCAACTCCTTGTCATCTAGATTGACCGTGAGTGCTGAGAACACTAGGCTTGTTTCCCATATTCTGATTCTAAAGCAGGTTGCAATGATGTCGCGAATAACGATTAGCCTTAAGAAAGCTGGATACCGCACCGAACAAGGGGATTACCCAATCCCTGATTTCCTACCCTTTCAACAAGAACACGACCTGGTTTTCGACGATCATCGCACCGTCCCCCTCATTCAACGACAGCCTCGTGGAAGTAATTCAACAGCGGGCTTGGCTGGACTGAGCTTTGCACTACCAAAATCAGGAAGCACTACTCATTCCCTAATCGACACCCCTTGACCCCCATTCAGCACAGCTGAGGCCCATCATTAATAATTATACTTACTGCCAAAGTGAGTGTGCTCGGCATGTAATGTATCTGCCCCATGATGTTGTATGTGTACAAGTGTTCCGAATTGTCGTCACGGTGATTTCAGTTGTGGTGCAACGGAAAGATAACCACTTCCAACTACGCTGGTGTTCTATGCTTCATTTAACTCGGCACTTACTGAACAGGTTTCTGGAATGCGTCCCCATCATTACAGGCATGTGCGCAGAGCGTGAAGACACCCCAGGCATTGTAGCTCACTCGCACGTCTTTCTAGACTTGAAAGCCGAGGTGCATTGGCAAGCAATACAGTAAACAGTTTTACACTATATATGGTTACATACAACATAAACGATAGCAGGAGTCGAAGATGATTAGAAACAGAACTACTACATCTATTATCGAGCTTGAGCCTCCTGGAGAGATGTCATAAGCGATGCTCATAACATGAGGGAAAAGAAAGGTAACGTACTTGGTCCACAAACTCCATTGCTTCCTCGCGTTTAATGGGTCGAATAGAAGAGACTTTTTGATTGTTGAACAGCACACCGTAAAACTTGTCAGCAGTCACCAGCATCTCGGGCCGGAAGGTGGTCACAATGAATTGTGCAGTTGCAGAGAGAGATTGAATCATAGCTAGACGTGATATCAGTCAGATAACAGTGTCAGATACATGTGGAAGACGATAATTACATGCTACTGCTGTTCGGTACTGTGCATCTAAGTTCGCGTCAATCTGCATACATGATTCAGCCAAATTTCATCAATCTGTAAACGTTCAACGACGAGCTCACCTCATCAAATAGATAGAATGGTGCCGGGTCACATTTCTGGATAGCAAAAACTGATATTATAATAAGACATGTTGAGTGAGCAAATAAGAAATTAAGTCAATCTCACCTGTGGCGAGTGCTACTAGTGACTTCTGCCCACCGGAAAGTTGTTGGATCCTTAGGCCCTCATCAACTTTGGAGTTGAAAGACACCTAGTAGAAGGTTGAGAACCCTGCAACTCAAAATAGATATATATACACTTCACCTTGATGGACACACCCGTATAATTATCAATAGAACTCTGTTGGGTCTCATCGGCGTCTTCATCATTCTCCTCGTCCTGTGAAGGTAGTTTAGCCATCTGACAACCGCTACGTCATCGCTGGAGCAGACCTGATCAATTCGCCGTTGAATAATCAGTCGACCACGCCCAGCAGGAACCAATTTCTCGAAAACTTCTTCAAAATTGCTCGCGACCTGCTTAAAGGTTCGTTCTATAGCTTCGTCCTTGCGCTGGTCCAATACTTGCACTAGTTCCTCGATGGATTGGGCAGACTTGTCAAGATCTTCTCGCCGTTTAAGGAGCTGGTCTCTCTGTTTGGTAAAGTTATTGTACTGCTCGAAGGCCTTCTTGTTAACATGGGCGAATTTCTTGAGGCCTTCATTCACAGAGTGGAGCTTTCTCACTAGCTGAAAGTGGGAGTAAGCAGGGCGGACGCAACAAACATGAGATAGATTACTTTATCGGGCTTCTCGTCGGTGTATTTGTCAAAGGCTTCCTCAGGCAGGACTCCGAGGTCACGAATATTACGATTACATTCGTCCTTGCGCCCCATTAGCATCTGTCGTTTCGCAAGATACCTTTCTGTAGTCTTCTGCTGTCGAGAGATGTTACGACCGTCCTCGATCTGCTGTGTTTGAATTTCTTCCAGAGATTTTTGAAGACCTTGAATCTTGTTCGAGAGATCATCAGTCTCTTTTTCCATTGCTGGAGTTAAAGAAGTCAGTGACAGATCAGAGATACCAATAACCTTCACCTGCCTTGGGTTTTCTTCGTCAAGCTAGAAATTGAGTTATTCAGGTTTTTTAGCTCTCGAGTTCGGGCTTCCAAGTCGTCAGCAGAGGTAGCGTCGTCGCCTTCGGATTCGGCTAGCAGGTCAATCCTTAAACGTAATTCTTCTCGGCGACGGCGAAGACGCTCATTGAGCTCTATTTCAATGGCACTCTTTTTGCTTTCCAACTAATTCATTGGATATGAGTAGACGGCCGGAGTCGAGGGGTTTTTAAACTCACCGCATTCTTAGACCTCGAGATTTCAATTAAATCTCTCCGCCTCTTCTCGACTTCGACACCGAGAGATTCAATGAGGCCTTCCTCTTCCGAAGTTAGACCTTGCGTCATTGGCGTCTGCAATTCAGCCTTGTATCCTGTAATCTTCGTTGCCAACGTATTCAGCTCGGCTTCCAACTCCTCCATATCGTTCTCAAGTTTGGCCAAACGTTCCGTGACCTTCTCCTTCTCTCTCGTCAGCGTGATCCCTTCCGCCAGTAACCTCTCTCTCGCTTCCCTAATTTGGTTCTGTTGTGCATTCAGAACAGAAAGTTGTCCAGTCACCTGGGTGATTTTTTGATCCAACTCCACGATCGCAGCTTTGGTCTCTCTCGATTTCCTGCTGTCCTCATCGTACTTGACTCTCCAAGACGTCACGGTCTTGACAGCCTCGATTCTTGAACGACGGACATCGTGGAAACCACCAGTCAATGCACCTTTCCGGTCAACTTTGTCACCATCGAGCGTGATAGTATTGATACCGTGACTCTTAACGTAGGCAGCGGCAACAGTGAGATCTTTACACACGCAAGTTTTACCAAATACTTGCTGGAAAGCCTTCACGTGAGCTTCGTCGTATCTCAGCTTTTCAAGAATGGGGATGGCGTCGCTGTTATTTGGTACCGGAGGATTTTTGGGCTTGAGACGATTGAGGGGCATGAAGGTGACTCGGCCAGTCTTTTCCTTCAGCATGACGTCTAGAACTTTCGATGCGGTCTCGTCACTATCAACCACGACATGGAATAGACTGTACGACAATTGAGCACATTTATTATGAGGCATCACTACCTAGACTTACCTGTTGCCAGCCGTAAGTTCCACAGCAATGTTGAACTTCTGATCGGTTACTTCGAACAGTCGATAAAGAGGACCGTAGACACCAGCCAGTCGGTGGCGTTCTGCAATCTTATCGACAGCTCGAAGACCCATACCAGTATCCTAGAAGGATGTCAACACATACCAAAAGTAATAAGGAAGAAATGTGCCGACCTTGTCCATCATGCTCGCGAGTTGCCTCTCCGCTGTGCGCATTTCATCGGCAGCTCTTCCCACTAAGCTTTCCAGCTTAGTATCCTCTCTCCATTTATCCTTCCTAGCCTCGGTCAACTCTGTCTGTCTCTCCCTTAACCCTACACCTTGCTCAGTCAGCTCGGATACTTTCTTTCTCCCGTCTTCGATTTTGCCCTGGATAGCTTGAATCTGCTGCTCTAGCTCTCCGACAGTCCTCTTGGCCTCAGACAGCTGTGTGCGTGCCACTTCAAATGCATTAGACTGTGCCTCGTGATGTTTCTCCAGCGAAGCAATTTCCTGATTCAGGAACGAGTCTCTCTGAGCTTTCGTTCGGAACTTTGTTACTCGACCCGCTTTTGCATAGAGAGCTTGCAGGCGCGTATTGGCTTCATCAAGTTTGCGTTTTTCAGTGACTTCTTTGACGCGTTGAGTTTCCCAGTTCGGATGAAGCTCGGCGAGAGCTGCTTCTTTCTGGTTGATCTGAGCTACAATTTGGGCGAGTTCGTTGGCGAGTGCGTCTTTTTTGTTCCCTGCGCGAAGACCTGCGTTGCGAAGATCTTCAATGATACATTCCAGCTCGGTGCGAGTGCGAACGAAGTCGGTGAGCTCCGATTGAGCATCTTGCCTCGCTAGAGAGAGTGCCTCGAGCGCGTGCTTGTTTTCGGAGATGGCCTTTTCAAGGTCCTACAAACGAAACAGGTATATACTAGGATGTAGGTGAAGTCGAAGGAGAAACTTGCCTGGACTTCCTTCTCCCTCTCATTCCACTTCTCTCTTCTAACATTGGCGCCATGTACCTCAGCTTTCCTCTCCTCTTCCAATTCTTCCAACGCTTCTCCGACGTCTATCAACTCTCGCTGATGCAAGGCGTATTCCAGGCAGCGTCTCTCCTTATCTTTCTCCTGGAATTCTTTCAGCTCTTCCTTTTCCTCTTCCAGTTCTTCCAGCCGCGAGTCGATGTAATCGAGTAATTCGCTAATCTTTGTGCGCTTCGCGTCCGTCTCGGTCATGATTTTCAGAGACTCAGACCTTCGCTGCTCGTACACTTTGGTGCCGGCGACTTCTTTCAAGAGTGCAAGTCGTTCGTGGTCTTTCGCGTTCGTTAGGGCTGTAATCTAGCAAATACATGCGTTTTTCATAAGATTGAAGCGAACGAAGCAGTAGCATGACATACCCTTCCTTGGGGTACAATGTAGTACGGGTTACTCTTGCTAAAACCCGCGCTTTCCAACAAGTTCATGACGTCTGCCTTGCTTGTGCTCTTCTTATCGAGACTGTACTCGTCCTTCTTCAGTCCAACGGTTCGTCGTAATATAACTTCATCATTGCCAGTCGGAAAACGCTGGTCTTTGTTGTCAAAAATGATTTCAACTGGAAAGAGGCGCATGTAAGAGTGATTCAGGGGAAGATTGAGCTTGAGTGACCGACCATACGCGGACAAGGTTGTGGTGGCAGAAACACCCTCGTGAAGGAGAGATTGGCGTTCTTCATTGCTCATGGAGGTGTATGCATCGGATAAGACAAATCGGATAGCTTGCGGAAGCAGGTGTTAGAAAAATTGAATGTTTCTTGCGAGACGCGACAAGAGGACGTCTTCGCCACTGAGCGCGCACCTGCAAAGAAATTACTCTTTCCCGAGCCGTTCCTTCCCACTACTACATTATGTTTCGGCGAGAACTCCTCAATTTGTGCTTGATCACGATCTAAAGACAGACTTTCGGTGAGGGAACGAGGATTGAAATGAATTAGGCGGGTATTACACGATTTGAAACCTTGAATTGTCAGAGTCTTGATGTACATCCTGCACAAGTCGGTCAAGAGCCTCTTGTTACAAGAGAGGCCCCTTTTGCAGAGTAGAGAACTCTTCGAGTGATGGTTCGGGTCAAAGTGACAATCGTGATTTCAGACGCGACAAGTTCGCGTGACCGTCGCGTTTATCAGGCTGCGATTCAAACTGCTTCAACCAATCGTTCAGGCTAAAGTTCTATAAAACCATTTATATCGTTCTTGAATATATACATTCTGCAATGGATGTCTCTAGGGAAACCGTGGCACTCTAAACACTACAACACCTCCTGCTTATATCGTACAATTACAAGCCTCATCAAGACACATATCCCAACTTCATTCCTCCGCTCCTTTACCAGTACCTCCTGTGGCGGCTGGATGACCTGCGGTGTCTACTGGACACGATGATGGTTGGTGCACTGCTACCATAGTAGGGTGACCCGTATCCATATGGTACAGAGTACGAGCTGCGGTGGTGATGATAGGAAGGTGCGGCAACATACGATGGCATAGCTATCGTAGGCGCGCCATAATAGTGTTGCACCGGTACAGCGCCGCCGTAATACGAGCTGGAATGATGGGAAGGATACCCATAAGACGAATATGAAGAGCTGGGGTAGACGACGCTGGATGCGTGAGAGCTGACGTATGGCATGGTAAGAGTAGTGATAGAATTAAAAGTGCGAGGAGCTCTGATGTGGTTCAGCGAGAACGGTAGTGCGGAATATGAGTGGATGAATACCCAGACGATGCAAACGGCGTATAGAAGATTCGTGAAGTTCGTTAAAGTCGTCAAAAGTTCGTCAAGAACAATGCGCGGGTGAGAAATAGACCAGCTATAACTTGGGAAATCTTGTTGGGTTGCAGAGGGTTTATATACGATAGACCAGTGCACTGCTTTAGTCGTAGATCCGGATAAAGGTCCATAATCGCAAGCCCGAACGCCCGAGTACCCAAGGTGACTGAAGCGAAGTAGTTACGCATCATTGGAACAGCAGAGCCTCATCAATCGAAACAGTTATGCGGAGACTGGCGGACACAGGGCAGGAACTGCCAGGAACCTACTGACACTGAAAGTGCTGAAGGTCAGTCAACTACTGGTCAACTAAGACGAGCCTGTCTATACTTGGGGGACACACCGAAGTTTCTTCCCTTCGATTCCAGCGCGCTTCTATTGCTCCATAAACCTACTGCGTTGTCGGAGTGCTGTCAGAACTACCATTGCTGATTCACCGCCTAGATTTTGCCGCACAGCTTCAATGTGGCTATGGTGGAGATACAAATGAGGAACGTCCAGGGAACGCCCCCTGAAATATCTAACTTGCGCGCGTACGATTGCAGAAACAAGTTGCTTACCCCGTTCAAGTTAATTTCATCTTCCGTCTATGTCCCTCCGTACTGCCAAAAGCACAGTCCAGCTTGAGCATTCTTGAGCATCCATTATTATTTCCCAAAAGAATCGAAGAGAAAGGCTACTTTGAACAGATGTGAGACTTCAAATGGAGGTATGTTTGTTCACGATATGAGCGAGCGTCGTCGAGCGAGCATGCCCGGCTTATATGACTCACTCGTGCTTGTCGTCTTCTCTTTCAATGCCTTTACCACCTGAGCTTGATGCTGCTAAATCTATTTGGACCTCAACCGGTCATGGACTTTCCGAGCAATACCTAGAAAATTTGCACTTGACTAAGGATCCAGACCTCACCGTCAACTCGTCATTTAAACTCGGGTGTGTTGCTCAGGTGAGATTCGACTTGGCGTTACGTCTCAATCAATTAAGTATCAATGAATCTTTTTTGTACGCTCGACTTAGACGAGCATCGGATTATCTGGCCTTTCGGCTGCTCTTTTCCATGAGTTGCGAACTGGAGTGCAGCAGGACGTGACTGTGAATGCGAGACATGCTGTTCTTGAATTTCGTGGGCTGCTGCTCTCCGAGTCCTTGGATTCATTTATTTATTTCGTCTCTAGGTAGCGAGGCCTATTACACCTTGGACGAACAGGCTCCTGGCCCTATCTGGGATACCATCGCTGGCTTGTACAAGACAAAGGACGACGGGTATGTGAGGGTGCATACAAACTTTCCTCAGTGCGTCTATTCATTCCCGGAATGCTTTTACTGCTCACTGACCTATATCGAAGCCATCGCCGTGGGATTCTCAACATTCTTGACATCCCTGATTCTCCCAACGTCACGCAGAGTCAAGTACAAGATAGGCTCTTACAGTGGAATGCAGAGGACTTTGAGACCAAGGCTGCAGAGGATGGAATGTGTGCCTTTGCACTGCGTTCCTTTGAACAATGGGCTGCACATCCTCAGGCCCAAGCCCTCGCAGGTACACCTCCTGTAATCATCAGAAAAATTGGGGAAGCACCAAAAAGGCAGGTTACATCAAAAGAATCTCTGAAACATCCATTGGATGGGATCAAAGTTCTTGACTTGACTAGGGTATTAGCTGGTCCAGTTGCTGGAAGAACATTGGCTGGTGAGTACCCTGACTTCAATAATAAAGGTTGGATTAGTTTTTGAATACCATGTATTGTCTTTAAAGCACATGGTGCTGATGTCCTTCTTGTCACATCTCCCAATCTTCCAGCACTCCCAACTCTAGATGTTGACACCTCTAGGGGAAAGCACACAGTGCAACTTGACCTTACCTCTCAGCCTGATGCAGATATACTGAGGAATCTAGTAGAAGATGCAGATGTCTTCCTGCAAGCTTATAGGCCAGGTGCTTTAGAGGGTAAGGGTTTTGGTGTTAAGGAATTACTTCAGATGCATAACAATAGCACACATGGAATTGTCTGTGCAAATCTATGTGCATGGGGGTGAGATGGGCCTTGGAGAATGAGAAGAGGTGTAAGTGTTCAAGCATTGTATATTGATCTCATTCTTGTTGATTGGAAGTTAGTTTGACTCTTTGGTGCAAACAAGTACAGGTTTCAATGTGGCTGAAGGACATGCCTATGCAAAATGCATAGATGATCCTGTCTTTAAGCCAAAGCCTCTACCAATGCAGGCCCTAGACCATGCAGCAGGATATTTGCTTGCATATGGTATTAATATAGCATTGTGTAAAACTGTCATTGTATGTAGATCTATTTGTCATTTGGATGTTGCTATTACTGACCTTCAATTTTTAGGAGGGTGGCTCATGGGAAGTATGTGTCTCACTTGCAGCAGTGGGCCAATGGATTTGTGATTTAGGTCAGCTTCCACCTGGAGTGGCATTCAAGGGCAAACCATTGCCTCAATCAACTTTTCCACAGTCAGATGAAGTAATTAACCTGTCCTTAGACTGGAGTCAGTCACAGTCAGGTTCAATTACAGCAGAAACATATCCTCATAGAAAGATGACTGCTCTCAGGCATTCTGCCTTTCTATCAAAAACTCCTGTAGATGAAAATGGAAAGGAAAAGAGTGCACCAATAGTTCTGAATGCTGATGAAGCTGTATGGTTACACTAAGATAGTTAAATATTATATAAATTTGAATCTATGTAACTAGTTTTATACTAGGGCCCATTCAATATCAAAATCACTCTAAACTCACTAACTATAAGTCACAAGTTTTTGATCAAAGTATAGCATGGAAATTACCTATGGGCCACCTATATCTCTATCCAATGATACTTGGTGATATCTGACTAATGCTCATTGTCTCTGTTGACATTGACATTGAGTAGGTTATTGAACAAAGGGACTTACATGTGAAGCAGCATGAGTCTTGCCTTTTATCTTACTATCAGACTCTGTAGTCTGATTACAGGACTCCTATAGAGTAGCTGGGGCATAGGCTTTGAAATAGAGTGTTTTTCCTAATGGTCCTCTGTAGTAGCAGCAGTATGTACTTCATATTGACAAAGGTTAATAGCATCATTATTGCTGCTGAGAGCAAGAGTATTGAGTAGTAAGTTTACAAAGAAAAGATATATGTGTACATTTTATGATACTTGTGAGAATACAGTCTTTGAGTCTCATGTTTTTAGACAGCAGTATTGTACCAGTCTCTTTCATGGCATGGAGTTTTGATAAAAGCACTTGTTAAGTGATTATGACCTGACTGCAGATGTACTGCAATCTATGATCTACTTGTTGGTATGAGATTTTCCTTCAACTCTTTGGCTTGATGACACACTACAGAATTCAGCACAGTGTTGTTACAAAGTGAACACAACCAGGGACTCTAATTTTCTTTCTAATTGCTATTCCAAGCCAACATGTAACAGTGTTACTCTTTCTGTCACAGTTTCCTTATTTAATTCACTTACTCATTCTTGCTTACATTATGTTTGAAACTTATATATAATCTCATCCTGTCTATATGTGCTCTTTAGGTTCTCTTGAAATACACCCACAGTT
This sequence comes from Neonothopanus nambi, assembly GCA_003987895.1. NCBI lineage: Eukaryota > Fungi > Basidiomycota > Agaricomycetes > Agaricales > Omphalotaceae > Neonothopanus > Neonothopanus nambi. Next base: position 12,262 of record RCHF01003036.1, on the reverse strand, counting down.
ACAACAGTTACCTCTTGAAGCACCTAAATCCCCCAACTCCCATGTTGTGTCACTGCTTAACCCTTGCACTGACACTACATCTTTTTAACCCTCCACAACTGCTCTTTCTCTCTCTCTGAAAAACCACTTTCTGTCCTTTTCTCAGAAATTCCTGGTCTGATCAACCATCGAACCTGGCTTGGACAAAATCAAAACTACTATGTCTTCTTGTTATAACCTATGATGTGGACCTGGCCATTACCGGGGCCAAACTGATGTTTCTCTTGAAGGCCCTAATGACAATGAGGCTCCAGGTGAGTCTGTTTCTCTCCTGTTATACTCTGGCACTTTGCCCACTGGTACCATAACCCCTCATCTGTACAGTGAGGTGGTAAGAAATGGGCACCACTTAGTCTCTCAAGGCCCAGATAGTGGCAACAAGACTCCCTCTAAGAACCCAGATGGTGGTGATGAGGGCTCCTTGGATGCTGAAAATAGCAACCGAGGCAATGGTGATACTTACTCTGGGTATTCTGAAAATGAAGAAGGCTGGACTATTGTTATGCCTCACAGGAGGGCACATAGTTTAGATTCTACTCCAGGTACCTATCGTTTACGTTCTGTTACTGTACAGAACACAAAGAATCCAAGTAAGCTTACTGAGGACCAAGAAATCCTCATCCAAGAAGTGGAGAAAAATATGACTAAGGATGAATTGAGTCAAGTCCAACACTGCATGAATAAAGTTGCAAACACTCCAGTTATTGCCAATCAAGGCACAGAATCAGAAACAGAATCCTTCCATGGAGAGGGTCCCTCAACAGGGATGAAAGGAAAATCTGTTGACCCTCAAAATTGGGGCACAGCACAGATTGACAAGACTGATTTGGATATTGAAGGCCAGTGCAATGCTTTAACAGCATATGCAGCTATGAAGAAGCTGAAAGGCCAACCTAGCAAACCAACTCATAAGAAGATACCTAAGCCAATGGTAGAAACAGTCACAGATGAAGACAATTTACCTTCTAAAAGTCAGCCAAAGAAGTCTAAACCACCCAAGTGCACTGAACATGCTGGATCTGAGGCTATGACTGGCTTAGTTGAGAATCATATCTGTGACATTGTGGAGCAAAGGCCATGAAACCCAAAGACACACATGGCCTGTTCCAAAAGCAATGTCAGCTGAGTCTTACAGCCAAGTGAATTATTAGCTCTGACTAATCACCTGGCTAAGTTATTTACCCCTCTGAAGGGAAAAAAAGTCATCCACTAGGCACAAAAGAATGGGTGTTGGGCATCCTGGGGGATCATCTGACTCATCCTCGAGCCCCTCTAGTAATGACTCCAGTCCTTCATCAGGTGATTCCAGTCCATCAGACAGTGATTCATCCACAGATTCTGGGCATCATTGAAGACATAGAGGTCAGAGACACTGCTGAACTTATAAGAAAAGGATGATTTTGAAGCCAGATCCTCTGGAACCATATGATGGATCTGTTGATGTGCGAGCATTTATCAAATTCATCACTGAAGGTACAGCCTATGTATGAGATGGCAATGTATCTAAGAAACAGTGTGTGCTGAAGCTATCCAAGTACCTAAAAGGAAAGGCATACCAATTCTACCTCACAACTGTAGCAAACTCTCCATTTGATTGGCAGTTGTGTCAATTCTTTATAGAATTATATAACTACTGCTTCCCTCTCACTTACTGGTTGGATCAACATTGAAAGTTGAAATGTGCATTCCAAAATGGAAAACCAGTGTGAGAATATATTGCCAAGTTGAACAATCTCTTCAACACTGTTAGTCTTATTGATGAGCATGAGAAGGTCCATAAATTGTGGACTGGATTGGACCGAAAAATTCAGAAAGGTCTATGGTGAGATAAGCTAAACTCTGAAATATCTTCATTTGAGGAAGTTGAATGAGCTGCCAAGTTGCTTGAAATCATTGAGAATGTTGATACTGGCCCTGACCCAGGTGATAAGCAAAAGGGCAAGTCAACATTGACTAAGCACTCAAACAAACATACCTTCCATAATCACTCAAAGGAGAAGAGTTCCAACTCCAACTCAAATGGAAATCACTCCCACACTCACAAACAGAACAGTAGTAATCAACATACTGTTAAGGGTGTGACTGGAGGACAATCCGTGCAGAAACGGATCAGAGATGTCGGAACAGAAGGATCTGACAGAGCTGAAAACTATAAGACTTTGAATAGCTTGAAGGCTATCCTTCCACGTTGACAAGTCTATAGTAAACGCGAGAGAGAGAGAGTCTTAGAGTGACGAAAGATAACCAGCAACCTAAGTTGATTTTCTAATTGCCTAACTACTACATGAGCTTCGGCTTATATATGACTTGGATCGGAAAAGAGTTTTTCCGACGAATACAAAGGAATAGACATATGTAGAACAGTCTACATGCAACGTGTAGACTGGGGTAACATAGAACAAAGGATATGACATATAGAGACATAAAGAAAGTTATAAAAGGGGAAAATACTCAGTAGATCATCATGGCAAAAAACCCCTGGTCTTGGAAGTGACCCGAGATGATAGAAATGAAATGACAATGGAATAGGAAAAGTTGGAATGGAATCGGAATCATCAGAATGGAAATGGATTGGAATGCATAGTCGTAACAGTATCCCCCTCTTAGGGTTCTTGCCCTCAAGAACCCACTGAGGGAAATGAATCGGAAATGGAATCAGAAAAATCGGAAAGGTAGGATCAGTGAAAATGTGAAAGTGTGTGATGAAAATATTTAGAAGTGTGAAAAGCGTGATCATGGGAAAATTTTAAGTTTTTGATCGGAACAAATCGAAAGATATAAAGGTAGGAACTTTTCTCACCTGATGCCCCCCAATTTCCTGCAAAAGACAAAAACCCGCCCTCAACCAAATAAACACCTGCCCTCAAGACAGTTACAAAATGTCTAATGCTGATGATTTGTCTTGAATGCCTACCCCGGAAATGGAAGTTTCCGATCTTCCCTCTGACTGGTCCTATGATACAACTTTGAGTGAGCGACCCGACACTCCTGATTTTTGCAATCTCTGTCCTTCCCCTTCTCCGATACCTGAAGAACCTGTACCTCCTGTTCAACCTCAGATGCCAACAAACCCCGTGGACTTAGTGCAATTCGTCACTGATACGACTCATTTTGCTGAAGGTAAGTACCTGATTATCGGAAAAATTGGATACAATATTGACTGGTCTTTAGCTTTGAAGGAGTTTAAGTCAGTTCATGATGATTGGTTGAAGATGAAGGCGGAATTCGAGGAGGCAAAGGTTAGTGTGGTGAAGATGAGGGACGATACACAGGTGGATTGGAGGACCACCCAGGTGGATGAGTCCCGATGTTGGAAGCGACAGTGGAGATGTAGGAATAATGAGCAGTTGAGGGACTTGAAGAAAGTGAGGCAGGAGGCTTTGGAGAAGGCAAAGGAGGAGGTGTTGAAGAAGGATGAGAAGGAGGGTGAGGAGGAAACTAGTAGTGGAGAAGAATCCAGTAGCGAGGAGGAATTGTCAGAATCAGGATCGGAATCAAGTAGCAGTGAGGAGTCAGAGAATGAATCCAAGGTGTGTTAATAGCTTGTATATGGTTTTAACTGACTGAAATTGGACTTAGCAGAAAATGATGAGATTGGATCTGCAAACCCGATCCTCCCCTTCCCCTACTACCCATCCTTCTATCAAATGTGAACAGTGTACTTGTGAAGACCGTGAATGTGAAGTCGGAGGTCATAAAGCTTGCAAGTCATGTATTCGCAACCACAAAGGCTGTTCTTTTGCAAATCAGAAGCAGAAACACTCTCAACGATGTGAGGACAATGATGACGAAGATGACAATGATGACGAATGACCCAGCAAGAGGTCTAAGTCCGAACCTGATGTGGATACGATTGTGTTCCATGAGGAAATGTGTCAAGAGCTACGAATGCTCAATCAACATATCAACCATCTTGAAAGCCTGGTAGTACTTAGCTGTAATCACCTCCTAGGTCAGGGAGAGATGCTCTGGTTTGGCCAAGTCAACACCGGAAAATTCCTCTGTCTTGCAACTTGTGGAAATGTTGGAAATGAGTTCAATCATTCTCTCAACTCATACTACAACCAGGCAAGATGTTTCAACAAGGTTGTAGAAGGAGAGTGGAAGAAGGAGATGGCTGACAAATATGTAGAGGAATGAGCGGATTTCAGTTCTGATGCTATCCTCCTCGGTGGAGCATATGACAAGGAGACGAGGGAGAGGATGAGGACTCTTAGGAAGAAGTCTCTCTTCCCCACTGAAGCTGAGCGTGCTGAAGCTGAAGAGCTTCTGATTGTGGGTCCAAGTTGGATTCGTACTCCTCCTCCCACTCCTCATCTGCAGCCTAAATCCAAGGCTCAGAAGAAGAAGAAGGCCCTGGTACAGACCAGTAGAAAGGGAAAGGAGAAAGTGAGGGTTCCTTCAGATGATGAAGAGGATGAAGAGGATGAGGGAGATGAAAATGACGAAGCCGGGAAGAAATCGGATTGTCGGGAAATGAAAGGTGGAAAGGGGTCGAAGTGGAGTTTTTGAATAGAATGATGGACTTGTAGATAGAATTTCTTTTCTTGCTTTTTCTTGAATGAAATGTAGATAGAACCAAGTGAATTAGAAAAGTGAGAGAGTGCAAGTGAAATGAGAAAATGGACTTAGAAAAATTTGAGTGATTGAGATTCCGACTGTCAGGTCCGAGACAGAAATATTAGGAAAGGTTGAGTGAAGATAATGAACCAGGTTTATCAGGATACTTAGTGTGAAAGTTGTCGATGTACTCGTCAGCAGATAATTTGTCTGCTAAAACCCAAGAGAATTCTTCATCAGTACCCTCATAACCCAGCCACTGCACATAATACAGCAATGGGCATTTCTGACGTCTCTGATCCAGCTTAGAGTCAAGGATTTGAGCTATCTCATATTGGACTTCACCATCCACTTCCACAGATGGAGGTGGAGGTTGGATCCAATTCAGAATAGTGTTCAGATGAGCAGGTTCCAGCTGAGAGATGTGAAAAACAGGATGTATGGCACAAAGGTAGTCAGGAAGTTGAAGAGTGTAGGAAAGGGAACTGGGTTGACCAATGACTTTGAAGGGTCTGAGATACTTTTCAGACAGTTTAGCTGTAGGATGCATAGTACAAATGTGTTTGGTGCTGAGGTAGACTTCGGATCTGAATCAGGTGGAGGGATGTGATGCCTATCTGCTTGTTCTTTGTAGCACTCCTGAGCCTGTATAATCTCTTCACATAGGAATGAATAGAGTTCGTCGAGGTTCATTATGAAGTGTCGAGCACGATCAGAAGCTATGTCGAATTCGGGATGTACAGAAATGTTCAGATGGTAGCCTTTGTTAGCAAAGAAAGGTGAAATGCCAGTCAAACTGTTAGGAGCATTATTATAAGCAAACTCTGCAATGGGAAGTAACTCATCCCAATTGTCCTGTTGATAAGAACAATAAATGTATAAGTATTGCTCCAAAGTCTGATTAGCACGTTCTGTCTGTCCATCAGCTTCTGGATGGTAACCCGAAGTGAAATGAAGCTCCATGTTTAAAGCTTTACCTAAGGCTCGGAAAAATTGTGAGACGAATTCGGATCTGTGATCGGAAGTAACATGGTTAGGAACACCATGCTTAGAGAAGACATGAATGAGGAAAAGACAAGCAAGTTGTTCGGAAGTGATAGTGTTGTAAGTTGGAATGAAAATGGATTGTTTGGAAGCACGGTCGATGATCACCAAGATAGCTGTATAGCCATTAGATGAAGGAAGTTGTTTGATGAAGTCCATGGAAATGGAATCCCAGGGTTGGATTGGAACTGGAAGAGGTTTCAACAAACCATAAGGGTGATGTTGACAAGTCTTGTTGCGACCACACACAGTACAAGACTGTATATAGCTTCTGACAAACTCCCGGACTTTAGGCCAAGTATACTGATGTCGAATAATATCGAGTGTATGATTTTGACCAAAGTGACCAGTGAGCAGATGATCATGGAAATTTCGGAGGATTTGGAGACAAAGATTGGAATGGTTGGGAACATAAATCCAATTGTCGAGAAGGAGAAGGCCAGAATTGTCTATAGACCAGCAAGGATTAGAACCAGATCTAGCAGCTTCCATACCTAGAGTTGCCTCCAGGTCAGAAGAGAGAGCGGAATGAATGGAATTATGAAGGCTTTCAATATCCATAACAATGCTAGCTCGGAGTAATGGTCCTTCTAAGAACGTTGCTCGTAATGAAGCTACAAGCTGTTCCTGAGTAAACACTGGTTGGAAATTATGAGGATTGACCTTTGCGTATGATGTATCCCCCTCTTTTGGATAGATGTCCCATCATCTAGTCAAAGCGTCAGGCTTTGCTCCGAGTTTTCCGGGTCAGAAACGAATGACCAAATTGAACTGTGAAAGGAATTCAGACCAGCGAACTTGTCGATGAGTAAGAACCTTAGTAGTAGTGAAGTACTCAAGGTTTTTGTGATCAGTTACTATGTCAATCAGAAGAGCAGAACCTTCCAGGTAGTGTCACCAGTGTTTGAAAGCTTCAAAGATAGCAAGAAGCTCCTTGTTGTGAGTGTTGTAGTTCAATTCCGCATCATGTAGAGTTCGGGAAAGGAAAGCAACAGGATGAATTTCTCCATCTTCAAGTTGAAGGGAAAGAATAGCAGCAATGGCATAGTCAGAAGCGTCTGTTTCAATGATGATAGGATGGTCAGGAATCCAATGTGTAAGAATCGGAGCCAATCAGAAACAGGATTTCAAGTACTCGAAAGCTTCTTTGCACTTGTCTGACCACTGCCACTGTACAGATTTCCGAGTTAGATGGGTGAGTGGAACAACAATGTTGGAATAATTGTAAATGAAATGATGATAGAAATTGCAGAAACCTAAGAAGGACTGCACATCCTTCACTTTGCAAGGGACAGGCCATTTGTCAATAGCCTCGATCTTGTCCTCGGCCATATGGAAACCATTGGGAGACAAAATGTAACCTAGATATTCCATGGTGTCAGTGTTGAAAAAGCACTTAGCCAGGTTGCAGTAAAGGCCATGCTGTCAGAGATGGCGTAAAACTTCCTGAACATGTTTCCAATGATCCTCCAGATTTTCTGAAAAGATTAGCACATCATCCAAGTAGACAATCACTGTAACATCCAATAGATCTGCAAACACTTCATTAACGAAGTGCTGGAATGCTGCTGGAGCATTAGTGAGGCCTTCAGGAATGACACACCACTCATAGGATCCATATTGGGTCCAAAAAGCCGTTTTCCATTCATCACCCTCCGCAATATGGATGAGATGATAAGCATGTCGTAGGTCCAATTTTGTATAGATTTTGGCGTGTGAAGGAGTGTCAAGAAGATCTGAAATGAGAGGTAAAGGGTAACGGTCTTTCTTTGTGATCTTATTCAGACCCCGAAAATCAACACAGAGACGTAATCCACCATTCTTTTTCGGAACGAAAAGAACAGGTGCACCATGGGCAGAGCTGGATGATCGGAGGAAACCAGCGGAAAGATTCTTGTCGATGAATTTCTGTAATGCTTCTTGTTCTTTGATAGAAAGCAGATAGATGTGGCTCCGCACCTTCCTCGAGGTCGATCTTGAGATCGTAAGGTCAGTGTTAGGGTAGCTTGTATGAAAGTTCTTTGTCTTCAGACGGGACCGTAGCTGCTAGTTGCAAAGAGAAGTAAGTGAGTGCCAAAGCGTGTGAGACTGTGAAGTAGTATGGGCAAGGGCCTGTGGCCCTCGGGCCCCAACAAGGCTCCCTAAGCGGTATGCGCGGTCGGCTGCAATGGGCGGGTGGGATCCCGCATGAGCGCTGACCGCTCCGCTGGGCAGACTTGTCAGAGCAAGTGAATGTGGGAGACTCACTGGCTTTCGCTTGCGCCTTGAATGAGGGCGAGGAGGGAGGGAAAATAAAAGGAGAGAACGAAGGTGCTTGAGGCTCGAGGATGGACACATCGATTCCGACCCAAGTGATGCGGCGAGAAAGAGAAAGGATAGCCGCATCATGTGTCCATCTGAAGACCTCAATCTGCTCTCTGCTCGTTCCTCCCCTTCCTCAGATCAACAATCTTCAGACGGGACCGTAGCTGCTAGTTGCAAAGAGAAGTAAGTGAGTGCCAAAGCGTGTGAGACTGTGAAGTAGTATGGGCAAGGGCCTGTGGCCCTCGGGCCCCAACGAGGCTCCCTAAGCGGTATGTGCGGTCGGCTGCGATACCCAAAGCTGTAGGAGTGCAGCGACGCATCCAGCGACTGCGGATACCCACATAATCAAGGAGCTGCTCACCACTCAGATGCTGTCTGTCTCTGTTGCCGGCGAGATTGATCTTAGTGGCAGTGATCAAGTGTTAGGTTGGATTGGAGTACTATTAGCGACGTACAGGAGGCATGGTGTAAGCGATAAAGTTTCTATGTAGGTCTGCCTGCATGTAAGGTGCCATAATTTCAGCATGCTTTTGTAGATATGTGAGGAATGCATCACTCTTCCACCTCCCCAGAACTTTAACGACCTCGAATGACAATCCTCGCAACAGGTACTCCAATGTGGAGCCGATCCGTATGCCGTGGCCCTGCAGAGGCTCTAGGCCACAAGCTTTGGCTGCTTTGGCTAATCTAGCGATGAAGGCAGATTTTGTGAGGGGACGTAGGACTTCTTGCCCCTTTTGCGAATGTCGGTAAGCGAATAGATGGCTACTCGGGAGTGGTTTGTTTACTTTGCAATGGTTGGCAAAAGCTGCCTCTGGATCTGTCGGCCCATCTTGACGGGCCCAGTACACATCCTCGCCTGATACCGGGTTGCTCTTGGTGCAAGGAATGTGGAAGATGGTGACGTTGAACCCATTTCGATCTGTGCCCTTACGCATGGCTGAAAGCGTGACGTGTTTGTGGGGGTCAAAAGCATTGAGCCATGGTACCGTAAACTCCCCAACGTGTGCTGCACCATAGAATACTGTAGTGAGGCAAGCAGCTACAGCGGCATCGAATGGGTCATCCCTGTTTAAGTTACCCAGCACTGCTTCAATGAATGGGATGGTGTATGGTCTCCGTTTCTTTCATTTAGATTCTGGAGGTTGTAGTTTCTCAGCTGACTGAACCAGGGCATCCATCTCTGTTTTATTGACTCGCCACTCCATGCCATGAATGATGTGCCATGCCCGCACACCAAAGAGGTAGTTCTTCACTGCTGAACCCGAGTATGTGCCTGCTATTGTGGACAACCATACGCCAATGAGATCTGCACCTGCTGGGCAGCGTTGATCCTCTGGTATGTTTCTCGAGTCACAGAAAACGTGGAAAGTTAGGAGCCCTGCAGCATAAGATGAGAGTGTGCTCTCTGTCCATGATTGACACAGGACTAGTTGAACGCACTCGATGTCCTCTTCTGGAAGGTCAATTCTTCTCCCATGAATATCACGAAAAATACGCTTATTAATTGGTTTCCAAGTTACAAGACGCTCTCTAGCTGGGCAATGTGGCCGTAGAGTGGAAGGACGAGGTGTGAGATGAGGAGGGTAGGGATATACTACAGTACTTCTAGGAGGTGCCGGAGGAAGGCAGGTGTTCCATTGAGAGCCTGGTGTCGCCGACTGACTACCATGATTCCGAGATGAGGTTAAGCTCTTCAGCTTCTCGCTCAAGCTCGTGCTGCCATCTACTGTGGTGCTCTCTTCCCCTGTTCCATTGTGAAGGTATAGTGAGGTAATTAACGTTTCGGTTAGTAGATTGGCAATGGTCTGCTGCGAGGGGACTGTCGAAGTTGACGATGAAGGGTTGGAGCTCATCTGGAATGGGGATTTCTGGGAGTAAGAGGCTTTGGGGGCCATAGACTCCTCGAGAGGGTTTGTCTGCAGGGTTCTCGGCACTTGGGATGTAGCAGGTGTGCACATAGAATTGTTTGTCCTCAAGGAGCTGATGAATGCATCTGAAAATATTGTTTGTGGGTTGATTTGAGCTACATCCTTTCCACCATCCTTCAATGACACCCGAGTTGTCTCCGTAGAGTTTGTAATGATGTCCCTTCTGGCTGTACAAGGCAACGAACTGAACGAGAAACCAGAATCTGACTGCCTCTGCCCATCCGATGTCTCTCTCATTGTCTCCCCTCCATCCTGGTAGCAATCGGTATGCTCTCCAGTAACCACAGATACAAACACCGATGCCAAATCCTCCGCTGGCATCTGAGAAGGCATGAAGATCAACGAGGGTGGCTGGACCAGGGATAGAGGAAATGATTGGGTTTGATAGTCTTTCTTTCCACCACTGAAGATCCTTCGCAAGTTGCTTTGGAGGATGATGAGAGATGAACAGAGACACGCTGCACAACGACGACCTCATTTTCTCCAACTCGATCAGATAGGCACGACCCGCTGAAAGCACGAGGCTGACATGCATGAGCTTACCATACAGGCTGTCGACTTCTTCCCTGTCATGTGTTGACTTCGATTCCCATGTCAGAATAGCTTTAAAATACTTCTCTCTCTTTTCGGTGGGTATCGAGACTCGCATTTCCTGTATGTGCCACTGAAAACCAAAATATATGGGCTCAGAACAAAAGGGAATGTCCTTAGAGGGTTCCCAAACATAACCTAAATGTTCTGAGATTGCGTCAATATCACACATAGCATATGTATACATGGCATCAGACTGTGAACGTGGTGAATCGTGCGAGTGATCAATGATAGGAGATGAGAAATCGTCGTCGAATTCTTCTGGCCTTCCATTAGGTAAGGAGTGGCCTTGAAAAAGAAGCCTCCTGCGAATGTGTATTCTGCCCCCTGAACTTCGAACCCTCTGCTGCAACTCCTCGCGAAGCTGATTGACCCGTTGCAGGTGTTTCCGGAGAACTCTGAGCCACATATGATCATCTACCCACTTCGTTACCGGTCCTAGGCCGTTTGCTCTGAAAATATCTACGCCTGCATCTGCGAGGTGCCCAAACACACCTGCTGCTGATCGTAATCCAAACATATTACAGGTATCCACTGCAAATTCATCTTCGCCAAGTCTTACTACTGCTGCTGCCCACTCACTCGGGTCTAAAGGAATGACACGATATGCGTCTGATATGTCCCGTACTGCACCCTGACTGCCAGGTGGAAGTGTCCATAGAAGTCAGCATGTATTAGCAAAGGTGCCCCAGAGACACGGGTATAATGTAGAGTCGATGGCGGAATTGATTGATGAAATGTTGAAGGGTAGGATGGGTGTGTATGGATATGAGAAGTTTTGTACAAGCCGAAACTTTCCAGGCCGTCCCGGCTTTGGAATCATCGTAATCGGAGAAGTCTGAAAAGGACCCAAAACTGCTTCAATTACGTGCCTAGGGTAAGGGCCAAGCCACTGTTTCAAGCAGAATTCTTTATCGACAATGGTGTTTAAAGCGTCTCGGTGCTCAACTGATGTGATTCTATTAGGGGGAATGAAGGTATGATGGATCTTGGGCATGCCGACTTTGAAGCCGTGTTCAATAGAATTTGCTAAGGTAGGATATTTACACAAAAGCTCCGCCTTGGCTGCTAATGCTCCATGCCAGGCTAGCGCATGAAGTGGCGTATGTGCTTTCCGCTTACGGTCCACGAGGGCAGCTTTGAGCTCCATGGTTAGGGTCTCCACATCCAGAGCACTCATGCTTCATTGGGTGACGTTTGTCGGTGCATCTGTTTGGGTGTTGCCAGTTGCTGCATAATTCAATCCCTTGAGGATTGTTGAGGTGTCCTCTGGAGTTACGTGTGCAGTAGGTAGGGGTTTTCTTATCCCACATGACTGTCCGCTCACAGAGCCTGACATTGTGCATGTCTCTGCCACGACAGAGCGGACATCTCGAGTAATGTGTCTGTGGTTCAGGTGCACCTTCCGGATCTGCTTCTCGAAAGTACTGTGCAAATGCAGCGGACGAGGCAGCTGATACATGTCTCTTTTTCGGAGATGTTCCTGCATGGTCCGGAGTTGGGTATGGCTGAGCTTTCCGACTCGCTGAAGGTTGCCTACTGTGACCCTTTGGACGAACCCATGATTGGGAGTTTGGCTGCGTTTCATAGCTCCGAGTAGCTTTGTCCATGCTGGTGCATATGAAGAGTGAAGGCAGGTCATAATGGAGGTGTAAGCAAGACCACAATGCGGGTCGCAGCAGGGTGCATATGTAAAGTTAAAGTAGGTCACGGCAGGGTGCATATGGAAAATCGAAGCGGGTCGCGGCAGGGTGCATATGGAAAGTCAAAGCGGGTCGCAGCAGGGTGCATAT